>LPNX010894769.1:558335-668603 GCA_001517045.1 Pseudotsuga menziesii
GTACCTACAAGGGGGGTTTATAACCACCCCAAAGGTTTGTAAATAGTTTTAGGGCGGGGGGGGGTTGAACTGATTTTGTAGGTACCTACGAGGGGGGTTTGAAACCGCCCCCATAGGTACCTATGAGGGGGGTTTGTAACCACCCCCAAAGGTTTGTAATAAGGACTTTTGGGGGGGTTTGGAACCACCCCCACGGGTGTCTATGAGGGGGGTTTATAACCTCCCTTAAAAGTCACTTTGGGGGGGGGTTAGAACCACCCCCAAATGTCACTTTTAGGGGCGGTTTGATCTCTTCCAGAACCGCCCCTAAAAGTCAAAAAATTAGCATCGGTGCTATTAGGGCATTTTTTTAAAGACCGCCTCGACATCCAAAATTGCCCCCAAAAGTGAATTTTGGAGGTGGACGACAACCTCATTGATCATACCTGAATCAGAAGACTTAGCTGAATTTTCCTCTGACTTGGAGTCATCCTTCTTGGATTCTTGTCTCTTCCAACAATCCTTCTTGAGATGACCAGTCTTGTTATAGTACCAACATTTTAATTTTCTCTTTTTTCCCTTCGATTTAGACCTGGAAGTACCTCTTGAATTTTCTCCTTTCTCTTTGGATTGACCTCTAACAGCCAAAGCTTCTGGAGAAGAGGTGAGTCAAGACTGGTTTTCTTCCTTAATTCCTTAGACAATAATTCTCCAACCACATTGTCAAATTCTAAAGTATCAGTTGTACTAAGGCTAATGGAAGAAACTACTTGACCCCAAGATTTAGGTAAAGTACATAAGAGATTGATTACTTTATCTTTATCATCAATTTTAACATCCATACTACTCAACTGGAAAATAAGAGTATTAAAAATGTTCAAATGATCTGTTATCTACATGCCTTCTTTCATTCTCATACCTTACAGTTGTCGCTTCAATTAAATTATGTTTGTTAATGATTTGGTCATATACATACTTTCTAATTTTCTCCATACGCTTGCTACTAACTTTTCTACAACAATGTTGAATAACACATCATCCACAAGACATAAATGAATTGTGCTTAGCGCTTTGGCATTTAACTCCTCCCATTCATCATATGTCATAGTTAGAGGTTTCTTTCTTTTTCCGTCTAAAGCTCTCTATAACCCTTGATGAACTAATAGATCCTGCATCTTTAATTTCCATAGTTCAAAATTGTTTTTACAATTAAATTTTTCAATTTCAAACTTTGTGCTAGACATTGTTGAATTTTTTTTTTAAATATATATATATATATATTCCAAACTTCCAAAACAAAAATAGCACAAGTTTTCTTCTTTACCACCCATTTATATCACGCGGTTATTGGCTTCAGACAACTAAGCTATAATCTCTCATGGTCCTCCTCCAGTAACAACCCAGTCTAGCCTCTTCTTCGAATGGTTTTCTTCACATCTAGCAGTGAGCGGAAGCTCACAAGTAGAATAGCACACAACCTCCTCCAATAGTGAGCTCTCCTATGCGGTGATCTTCTTCCTCCTTATGCAGACGTGACCTATGCAGTCACTTCCTCTTCTCAATGAGAAGAGGTAGTGATGGATCCTCCTAAAATATTCTCAAGGGGATGTAGCAAACAGAGTGCCAACTCCCACGATCCTGGAAAAGGCAGTGGAACCTCTCCTCCTTCATGATTTTTTGCTGACAAAAACTAGACTATCCTCTGCACGCAGCCCCAACAGAATTTTCTTCACACCATACGGTTTCTTCCTCTTCATGCAGCTACAACCCCTTGCCCGCGACTGTGGCCCCCTTCTCCACGTGCATTCAACAAACAAATACTTCTTCCTTCACGCAGGTGCACTCTCCATGATCCATATTCATTAGTCAAGTAACTGGTATGGTTTCTCTTCTCGCTCACCTAACATGGATACAATACCACTTGTTAGAGTCTTAGAGAAGAATTACACAAATTACACATGAAGAAACACCATTAAAACACCAGAATTAATGTGGTAAAACCCCATAAGGGGACACATCCATGTAGGCAAAGTATCGAATCTCATTAACGAAGAAGGAGAGATTACACGATGGCCTCAGCCTCTCATACTACTGATTATATTGCGTATCCCAACCATGCACTATATACTTCATGAAAGAAGTTACATGAGTAAACTCGTGTCGATTATGCCCGTTATGAGAAACTTCCCATAAATACATTAGTTTAGTTGTCATTTAATAACAATTAATTCACTCCATATTTTAAGGAAGCAAATTTAGTGGATCCATACTTGATGAAGGCACAAAATTAGTTAAAATCTAAGATTTCTAGGAAACAAATATACATCGCCAACTTGCAAGTTCTACATTCAATTAATTGCTAGTAAAACACACATGAAGTAACAAATTTTTTCCCATATTTTAGGCATCTAATTCATTAGTGGCAGTTGCGGATGATAGTAAGAAAATCAAGCAACTTCCAATTTTTTTGTAGCTTATTCGAGGATTTTTTTATCTTTAGTTTGTTCATAGTATTTTATTCCTAAAAAAATGTAACAGTTCAAGTCATGTAATTGCTATATATTTCATTAGTTTGTAATCTAAAAGGGTTGGTTCAATCCTGGAGGCTGTAAGCTTGTGTGAGAGTCGATATTTGTGTTTTTAAAGGTCTGAGATAGACTTTATTTATTATTTTGAAGCCTTGTGATCTTAACATAATGTTATATCTATTTTGATCCAGGTTTTGGCAATCTTTAAATATGGATGTTTCATAGTCCTGTTTAGATTAATCACATTTATGAAATCCTTCATTTTAATGTCTTTATTGTGAATGCTCATGCTACCCTTTAATATCCATATTCTATGTCTAGAGTGTTTTCTGGATGTGGTTCTTTATGCTAATGTGCGAAGGAACTGTTTGTTCAATATATTTTCAAACAACTTTGAACTTGAGGCATCTCATATATCATTCGTGTTTCAAGCCAACTATTCATTATCATTCAAAAATCCTGATATATCCAGTTGGCTTATGCCTTTCGTATGTGTAATAATCTATTGACCACTTTATTCTATCCAAACTCGATCATTCAATATTTTCCTTCAGCATTAAGATGTGTTAGTCTTGTCTCTCCAGTAGTCAGGAGACAACTTCTATCACAAACATCATAAATCTATTGGGCCAAATCCCTTTCAATTTGGCCCTCTTAGTTAACTTGGATCTTCCTACTAACCTATAGGGTCCTAAAACATCCTTAATTTCCTTTTTTTGAACTCTTGAAGTCTACTTTGGCATAAATGGGTGAATTACCAAATTAGGGATTATTTTCCCTTGATTTTAAGGTCTCACATTAAAAGTTAGAGTTGTGGAGTGAATTTGGGGGTTTACTCCATTGTTCAGGGAATGCATGCATCTCTTATTTAGTTATGATGAGATAGTAACACCTTATTTGAGTTTTTTTAGGGATGTGCACCTCGTGTGTGACTTCAATTAGTTGCATGTTCCTTCTACTAGTTGTAGTCAATTGCTTCTAGCATGTATGCAGCTAAGTCCACTCAGGGTAGTCATGGGTTATTTAACTCATCTTAGAGAGTGTGCATGGCTATTATGGCTCTTGTTAGGGGTAATTAGCATCTCATGCATTGCATGAGAAATTGGAATTTCCTTGATGACCTATTCAACTTGCCTTGCCTATTTATACTTTCTACATTATCCATTGAATCTCAATGTAATACAACATTCTCTCTTGTTATTGACTTCTCTATTTTATGTAATGGTTAATGTTTAGCACATTTATTGCATGAAGTTGTTAGATTGTTGATCTATTTCACAATAATTCTATGTTTCTTAGTATCTAGATCTACATGCTCAAATTCTACATAAAGTTGTTCATTTATTGATGTCATTCTGTTTTTTAAGAACTTAGGAAAATGGTCTTTGAATTTAGGCAAGGGAACCGTAGTCAGGGATATATTAAGAGGTGAAGTGACGAGCCATGAGGTAGTATCAACATCAACCTCATATTGAAATATACCCAGCTTCTTAAGGAATATTTGAGGGTTATTAGGAGTCGTAACGAGATTGTAATGATTGAAGATGATTCCTATCGTTGTGGAACCAACTGCAACAATGATAGTACTAGAACTTGTGCTACTAGAATAATCCAGGTTTATGGGTGGATTAGCTAATGCACGGTTAGGATCTTGGACAATATACTAGGCTACAAGCTTTCTAAACTAGTCAAGGAACCTTCTCCTAACTACGATGTCTTTGAGTAGTTCAAAATCAAAGGGTCCATCTAAGATTCTTAAGGATTTTCTTGGGGTTAAGGACATACACCAAGGTAAAGGGAAAGAGATGACTCAAATTCATTCCCTAGTATGGTTGTGAATTCGTATTCAATGTTTGAAACGATTCAAGAAAGAACACTAAGGAAACAATCTTAAAGAGCTAGTCAAGGAGAAAAGGGGATGGAAACCTGGGTATTGTTTAAGTCCTTCTAAGTAGATCAAACATACAAATGTTGGTCATGACAACAATTATATACATGTGTAAACTAAATAAAACTATGTTAACAATGTGGTGCAAATAAATGACTAAATGACAAAAGGAAACTAAAATATTTAAAACAAAAGCATACTAATTGTAAATGTTAGTTAGAATATTTATGTATGAAATCACTACGTTATATGCATGTTGTATCATTGAGTAAGTTTATTATATTTGAAAAATGTAAGTATTTACCCTATATCCACTGCAGATTGAGATGCATAACATGACACTAAACATATTATTAATGTGATATTGTTTGTTAGTTGCAAGTATATCGACAAAATAAAAACACCATGCTTTATTGACTGATATTATATTATTGCATTAAGCTAGACTAGTTCCGACTATTAGTTTACTTATTAAAAAAATAAGAATATTAATCAATTACTACATGAAAAAAAATTGTCAATAAAATTTATAGTTGTTACATTAAAAAATGTTAGTGTTGTTAAACTATGCAAATAGTAAATGAGTAATATGTACATATTCCAAGGTGCAGAATAAAGAGGTGGAAAAGTTAAAGGAATATTTATAGAAGTACCTCAAAATATCAAAGAAAAAGACGCAAGTATGCCCTGTCAAAAAATTGTTTACTGGAAGTTTGAAAGTCCTTCAAAACATAACAACCTTGCGATCAGTTTGGACCCCTGAGGACATGAGGTTTTCATAACCCTATTCTTCCCTCCACATGCCACAGCTTAGCCGATTGAAACCCTAGACAACATGAATATGCTCACACTCAAATTGTCTTAAATTAATCTGCATCCATGATGGTATTATCCTTAAAAAATATAAAAAAATAACAAATGAATGGAAATAAATGGAACATACCTCCGATGAAAATATGCTTTGCTTTCACATTAATGGATGGAACTAAATGTAGTCTTGCCTACAATTGCTACATTGTTGGGATATTGGATGACTATGTGCGAGTGAACAAATAAATCTAGGACACATTTATACCTACTCCTATACCTTTGATGATCCTTGAACCTTCAACTTCCATGTATTTAAAGCAGTATGAGAGGGTAGTCGAAACACTTTGGATTCCTAGAGAATCTCAAGTGTTTCAAAAATGTTTGTTGCTTATTAAACAAATATACATATGATAATATTTCAAAATAGATTTGTATGCACAACATTAGGGAGCAGTCAAAAATGCAATTGAACAATGTGTACAAAAATTTGGAATTATTTTCCATCTCAGACAAGTTGCAATCCTCCAATGTGTGTGTGTGTGTGTGTGTGTGTGTGTTCTACCATGTTTTGTTATTTAAATTTATTTTCAATAGTGATAATCTCAAGAAACAAGACACCATAACTATATACATCACTCTTTTCTATTAATTCTTGTGTGACAAGGTATTTTGGGTGCATGTACCTTGGGGTCCCACATACATCTATATTAACAAGTTTGAGATTGTTTGGAACTACAAGGTGCAACATGATTAAGATCACAATCAAATACCTTAGCAATATAGTTCTTGGTCAGCAAAATACTACTAGATTTAATGTCTAACATAAAGGTGGACCACAACAAAAATGAAGGTATTCCAAAGTTCTAGCCACATCTATGACAATTTGAATTCAGAACCATAAATCGATTTTCCATGTATAAACAATAAATATTTCATGTTGCTATGCACAAAACCCTATCACTGTGTCAAGATGATGATGAATAGAAACTCCATCTCTTTGAGCAATCTTGTTCATTCACTTCACAAGTCTGTCTTTAAATCAAGATTTATAAATAGTGTCAAATCCTCTATGATGAAATCATCTAAGTAATTATAATATCCCTATGGCTGAAATTTCTAAAAGTGGATAGTGGCCCTTTTCCTTATTCAAGTAAATTCCTATGTATATGTGAAATAAAAGTTCTATTCCTACGTATATGTGAAATAAAAGTTCTATTTGTTAAGATTGATTAGTGGCATCTAAGTTCTCCAACTCTCTTGTTTCCCTTCACCTTTCCTTTTGATATTGATTGGAATTTAAGGACCTAAGTAGTGGAAACATACTTGTTATTTTCATTTGAAAAGTCTTTATCGCAAAGGTGCCTCCTTTCGGCCTACCCTGGGTTGCATTAGATTTAGTGGCTAAACTAGTCTATGTGCTTACTTCTTATGCAACATGTATAACATTTGAAAAACAACGTTGGAATTTTTTGTCATACAATGATCTATTGAGCATTTACATTCCTTTAATGAGTTTGGAACCTCAAATATAACTCCATGTTAAAGATTTCAAGTTCCATACCCATTAGGGTGAAGAAAATAGATACTTGATTCAAGATTGCAAAATTTTAGGAGAAGAATCTTATGAGAAAAAGCTTAGGTGAACTGGAAAACCTTAGGATCGAATCCTTGGTTTGTTCTTCATGCCACCCATCAAAGTTTCCTCCAATACTCTGCTCTACTATAATATTCATGTCAAAATTTCATTAATTTACAATAGTATGGTTTAGCAAGCACATTTAATATTTAATTGGAACTTTTATCATTTGTGCATGATGTTTTCATGCTAATAACAAAAAACCACATTCAAAAATAGCTTAAAGCTAATCCATTCACTATGATTTCAAAATCAAAAACAAATTTATGAAATTGGATGATATACACTAAGCATGAGGCAACATAAGGACTCTAAATTTTATAAAAAAATTAGAAATACTTGAAAAATTAAAAAAATAAGCTACCATTTCATTTAATCCATTAACAGTGTCATCATTGCAAAAGAGTGCTTTTATTTACATCGATGTTTGGTAAGGAAGTGTTATGGCTAACATTTAAATCTATCATGTAATAATACTTCACTGTGGAAATATATTTAGAAACAACCTTTATCTAAGTGACAACAACCATAAGAAAACATAGTTAAACACAGTTGTTACATTACAAACAACTCTATTCGTCCAATTATTATTGGGGATAGATTTTGATTATTTTCCTTTACCAAGATCTGTCTCTAGCCGAATAGCCGAAAAAATAGTAAAGAATAATTCTTTACCAGTTACTCACTAATTTAGATTCAGGTGTACCCAACCACCAATAAATGAGGGAACGTTGACTAGTAATTCCATAAACCAATTATTAAATCCAAATCAATGAAAGGGAAGAAGATAGTTTGGTTGGTATTAATGAAACTAATAGACATGCAACCCACTCAATACAATACTATTTATTTATATATGATTGCCACCCTCCCCAACCAACAAAATAATCTCGATGTTATTTTGTTTGTGTAAAGGCCCACATATCTTTCGTAGCTTATCACACACTATTTTTTCTTACACACATGTTTTAAATGCAAGTTTGGAAATGATTCATGATTTTGGACAAGAGTTTCTTTTGAATCTTCTTAGACTTAACCTTTCAAGGATTCAGAGTTAATCCTATTAAATTTGTCTTCATGAACAATTACATAATATTTGAAATCCTAAGGCAGAGACTTGCTATCTTTAACAAACCATCTTGTTTATATTCATAAAGCTATAAATAGATGGAAAATAATCATGATGGAATCTCTCACCCAATTCTAATTTGATTTCTACGAGATATAAATTAGAAAACATAAATTATGACATGTACTTTATGATAGGAGTGACACGTATGTAAGAGAAAAGGGTTTCTAATTTTCAAAGAACAGAACTCAGCTGGCCACTCTACCAATATATAAAAACACTTTTCATGATATGATTATTGAGATCTTGTAGACATGGGAAATAAATAGTTTTTTACATTGATGTTCCCATTTCTCTTCATGATAAGGAATGAACTAATAGCTTCTATCCAATTTCACACTAACAACACTGCATAGCTCAACAACCTTGTTGGTGCAATCTTTTCCAAACACTATAATGTTGAGAAGGGAATTTGCACCAAGTCAATTAACACCTTGAACAAATGCATATGACGCCTCTCCAACCGGGAATAGTCTAGGTATAATGACATTAGGGTTATACATTATAATATTTAGAACCTCCCAAAGGTGGTTTGTTGGAATGCAACCTATGCTATAATGGATAGTCGATAAAACATGTATCGGTTCCTTGGTAACATCAACACTTGCCAATATTGTGGGAGTTTTTGAAATACCAGGAAGCCTATCTTTCATGACCTCTAGAAGTAAGTGATATTTCAAGGTTCCAACGCCATGGCCTTCATGAACTTCCATAGTCATGGATTTGGAGATAACACCTCTAGAAGTCGTATCTTTTGTAGTTGGAGCATATCTCTCCATAAATATCTCACCTTCATTGTTACGCTAAATTCCTCCTTCATTATGGGATATTTTTCCACAATATATTCATGTAGGATGAAACTGGACAAATTCAAGATCTTGTAGAGGCAAATCGACACATGTAAACATAGCACTTCCATATCCAATGCATGTATGAGATAAAATTGCAGAGAAATGTTAGATTTTTATTATTTTAAGCTAGCATTATCTTAGGATCTTTAACTGAGAGAATAACAAGAACAACAACCAAAACACAAGAGACAATGGACACAAATATTTTCCTCGGGGAAACCATAAAGGAGAAAACCCCGCAACTTCCTCAGAGATAGAATCAGCACCAAAAGCAAAACCCCAAAAATAGTAAGATGATCTCCTGACAACAGTGATCTCTCTCTCTCTTGTCCTAGCAACTTCTTCTCTCTTAGTTATGCACTACAACTAAGTGTAAGTGAATGTGTGTTAAATAGAGAGGATGACTCTCTATTTATACTAATTATTGACTTGACAATAACTCACTAGGGCCGACTTCTCTAGGAGAGTCTAATAACCCTAGGGCCCCATAACTGTGGGGAATTTAACCCTTGATCAATAAGGAGGGTTACCCTCTATGAATTTACATGACTTGTTTATATTATTGAATCTCCTGATAGGAACATCGGGGCATGACATGACTCAATTACATTACATATAGTTCCCGGAATAAACATCGGGGTACAATACATAAAATATACAAGTGAATACATTCCGAAGTTACAAATACATCAACACTCCCTCTTAACTGGGAAGGTATTATCTTGACACAATTTATCAACACAAGTCTTCTTCTCTGTATCATCTGAATCATCATCGAGTTCTCGTCAACTTCATATGGATCTGGATCATCACTTGATCTGGATCATCATTACTGGAACATCATCATTGGATCTGGATCATCACTGCTGGATCATCATCACTAGATCTGGATCATCACTCAGTCATCATCACTGGTGCTATCTCTTGATTCTTCTTGTCATAGGAAGTTCTACAGAGCCATCCCTTTTTCATGATGGTTATAGGCCTAGCCTCCATGTAGGTCTTATTCAGCGCTTATATCTGACCCTCAGTTAGAATGGCCCTCCTAGCACTTACATCTCACCATGAGAGGAACACATCCAACACCATGTCAGAAAGGCATGCCCAACACTCACATCTGACCATGGGAGGAACACATCCAAGAACCATGTTAGAAATTCCCAGCACTTACATTCACCAGCATGATAGGACACACCTACTATCATCTGTAAAAAGGCACAACACTTACAATCATCAGCATGGTAGGACACACCTACTACCATCTATGAAAAGGAATAACACTTACAATCACCAGCATGGTAGGACACACCTACTACCATCTATGAAAAGGAACAACACTTATAACCACCAGCTTGATAGGAAACACCTACTATCATATATGGAAAGGCACAACACTTACAACCACCAGCATTATAGGACACACCTACTATAATCTATGGAAAGGAACATCACTTACAACCACCAACATGATAGGACACACCTACTATCATCTATGGAAAGGATCTGTACTT
This sequence comes from Pseudotsuga menziesii, assembly GCA_001517045.1. NCBI lineage: Eukaryota > Viridiplantae > Streptophyta > Pinopsida > Pinales > Pinaceae > Pseudotsuga > Pseudotsuga menziesii. The sequence continues at coordinate 568,668 of LPNX010894769.1, forward strand.
ACATTTGATCATGTGGGAACCAATCCCACATTCACATCAGAATGGCTCTGCACTTGCATCTGATCATGTGGGATCCAATCCCACAGTCACATTAGAATGGATCTGCACTTACATCTGATCATGTGGGAGACAATCCCACAGTCACATCAGAATGGCTCTCAGCCCTAGGCTGAGGATTCCTAGTAACTAACCAGGTGCCTCCATCCTCCCAAAGAATGGCCTTTAGCACTTATATATGATCATGTGGGAACACATCCCTCAATCACATCAGAATGGCTCAACACTTACATCTAACCATGGAAGGAGCCAATCCTCTCATCATGTCAAAATGGCTCATGGACTCATCACTTCCCTTTGGAGGTAACCTCGATCCAAAGAACACCAAGCTTCTCCTTGAAGTACTTAAACTTCACTTTGGCTAATGGCTTAGTCAACACATAAGCTATATGTTCGTCCATCGCAACATACTGGAGTTTTACTACTCCTCTCTACACCATATCCTCGATATAGTGATATTTTATCTCGATATGCTTTGACTTGTCATGGAACACCGAGTTCTCAGACAACTTCACACAACTCTAGTTGTTGCAATATATACAAGTGGCATCCAATTGGAGATCAAATAAATCAGGAAATAGCTTCCTCAGCCATACTACCTCACAACTAGATGAACAAGCTGTGACATACTTTGCTTTAGCTGTACTCAGTGCCACATAGGACTGCTTCCTGCTAAACTAAGATATCACACCTGATCCCATACTGAAGAAACACCCTGAAGTGCTCTTCCTATCGATGGCACAACCTGCCCAATCTAAATCAACATAACCTACCAGGTTAATCTTCTGATTCGCATCATACTTGAGCCCATAATCAACTGTACCCTTTAGGTACCTCAGAATATGCTTTGCAGCAATCAACTAAACATGTCTAAGATCTGTTAGGAACTAGCTCAATGTGTTCACAACAAAGTAATATATGGTCTTGTATTCGTCAGGCATATCAAGGACCCAATCATCTGACGATACATCGTAGCATCAACCATTTCTGATGAAGCATCACTCAATAGCTTCAGGTTCAATGCCATAGGTGCGGTCATGGCCTTGCAGTCCATCATCCCAAATCTCTTCAGGATCTCTACTACATACTTCCCTTGTCCCAAGGAAATTCCATATGTATTCTGCCACACCTCCATGCCTAGAAAATAGTGCATCATACCCAAGTCCTTCATCTTGAACTCAGCAGCAAGCTGCCTCTTCATATCAGCAATCAACCCATCCATACCTGTTACAAATAGATCATCTACATACAGCAGGAGTATCACTGGGTTCCCTTCTTCAACCTTGTAGTAAAGGTTGGAATTTGCGTTACTCTTGATAAAGCCCAAATTGGATAGGAAGCTATCAATTATGTTGTACCATGTCATGGGTGCCTGTTTCAAACCATACATGGGTTTCTTCAATTCACACACATGAGTCTCCCTGTCATGTGTCTCAAAACCGAGTGGTTGCTTCACATACACTTCCTCTTCCACTACACCATTCAAGAAAGCAGTCTTGACATCCATCTGGTGTATCTTCCATTTCATCACTGCATCCAAAGCAAGTACTGATCTGATGGAAGTGTATATGGCTATAGGTGCAAAAGTTTCTTCATAATCTATTCCCTATTTCTGGGAGAAGCCATGAGACACAAATATTGCTTTATATTTCTCTATGCTGCCAGCTGCAGCATGCTTGATCTTGTAGATCCATTTGGAAGTCATGACAGACTTCCCTTCTAGTCTAGGAACAACATCCCAGACATCATTCTTCATGATCGATTGATATTCCTCGATCATAGCATTCTTCCATTCTTTCTTTTCTTCTACTTCTTCATAGTTGGAAGGTTCTTTGTCAATAATGTCACATAGCAGGGCTACATAACCGGAGCGGGATCTATTTCTCTTTCTTTCTCTGTGTGTTTCTTCTAGAGCCCCATATCTTTTTGCACCTTTGATAGCCTCTCGTACACATGCAGGTTTCCTCTTGTGAGGATTCTTCTCTTGGGGTGGATTTACATGTTCCTAGGGTTCTTCCATTTCTCGATCTTCTTCTTGAATTTCCGCATTCATGGTTGTGTCATGAATTCTGGGTACTTCTGTTTCTTCAGGTTCTTCAGCAGGTCTCTTTCTGGATTTGTTATAAGCTGAATCTTCATTGAAAGTTACGTCTCTGCTAATGTCGATCTTTTTGAATCCTGGGAAGTATATTATATAAGCCTTCAAGCTTTCGGAGTATCCCACAAATATACCCTTCTTTCCAGAAGGATCTAACTTTGTCCTCTTTTCTTTTGGAATGTGTATGTATACAAGACAATCGAATATTCTGAGATGGCTGACTTCAGGTTTCTTGCCGAAAAAGACTTCTTCAGGTGTCTTGTTCTCAAGTACTCTGTGTGGAGTACGGTTCTGTACATACATTGCTATTCTGGCATCTTCTGCCCATAGATGCATGGGAAGGTCTTGATCATGAAGCATGGCCCTTGCAACTTCCATGATCGTTCTATTCTTCCTTTCTGCAACCCCATTCTGTTGTGGATTATATGGAGTGGATAACTCCCGCTTAATCCCTGAATATTTGCATAACTCTTTGAATTCATTTGATGTGAATTCTCGGCCATTATCTGATTGAAAGGTCTTGATCTTCTTTTCTGTGTGGTTCTCAATCAAGGCTTTGAATTCCTTGAACTTGCTAAATACTTCATCTTTGTTCTTCATAAAGTATATCCATGTCTTCCTAGAAAAATCATCAATAAAAGAAACATAGTATACATACATGCTTAATGAACTGGATGACATCGGACCGCGTACATCGGAGTGGATGATTTCCAAGGTTCCTTTTTCCTTGCTCTCACTACTTGGAAATGTCTTCTTTGTGTTCTTTCCTTTCACACATCCTTTGCAGACACCGTCATGTTTTGTCTGTATTTCTGGAATACCTTCAACAACTTTGCTTGCAAGTAGTGCTCTGTAGTGCACATGTGCAAGCCTTCTATGCCAAAGTTCATTTGGTTCTACTGAGTCATGAACCAAAGATTGTTCTGGTTGGCCCTTCAATTTGTATAGACCTCCTTCTTGTTCCCCAATTACTACTGCATCATCAATGGTATTTCCTTTTGGCCACATAAGAACTTGGCCATCTACAAATGCAACCCTCATGCCTTTCACATCCAATGCAGATATGGAGAGGAGGTTCATTTTTATTCTTGGTACAAACAATACATCCTTCATCTTCATAGAATTTCCAGAGTCTAGCTTATAGGAGGATTCACCACTACCTTTTATTGGATATTGGTAGTCATCCCCAAGTTTCCCCTTGTGAGGTGACTCATGTTTAGATAGTTTCACAAAGGATTCTTTGAATCCCGTCATATGTTTAGAAGCACCACTGTCTATAAGCCAATCATTGCTTCCATGTGTGATAGTTCCCGTGAGAGTGGAAATAAAAACATATTCTTCATCACTTGAAGAGTCATCACTTTCTTGTCTGATTCTCTTTGTGGAAGGTTCATCATCCTCTGCAACATGAGCATGATGTCTTCTCTTGTTTCCCTTCTTCTTGTGAGAGCCATTTTTGTTTCTAGGACATTCTCTAGCATAGTGTTCTTTCTCGTCACATGTATATCATCTGATTCTAGACAAATCTTTATTAGGTCTTCTAATATTATTTTTCTGGTGAGAAGACTTACCTTTGTGATAGTTTGTTCTGCTACTCTTGGAGTGTATTGTGAGAGCTTGATATTCACTTGCCATCTTTTCTTCTCGGGCTGTTATTCGAGCTTCTTCTTGTGAGCATTCTTCCCACGGCCTACTAAACTTGACTAGCATCTTTCTTGCACAAATCCCTTGAATGAAGGAGTCCCATGATCTAGGTAGACCATTCAAGGTGGTCATCACAATTTTTGCATTCTCTACTTCTTCATCTACCGCTTCCAGTTGTTCCTTGATCTGAGAGACCCTTGTAAAGTAAGACTGGATGGTTTCCACATTCTGGATCTTTAAATTCTTCAATTGGTTTCTCAAAGCCATCTTTTGATTTATGTTATTTCCTTCAAACAGTTTGGTCAGGGCATCAAACATAGATTTAGGTGTCTTTAGGGAGGACACTTGTGGTATGAGCTAATCCTTTATTGAATCAGCAATAATCCTCTTAACCATGACCAATTTCATTGTGTTTAAGGCCTTAGTGTCATCTCCCTCTGGAACTGGAACCTCTTCATTGATGTAAGAGTCCAACTCATTTTCTTCCAGGACCAGGAAGATCCTATACTTCTAGGCTCAAAAGTTATCAGCTCCCTCAAGCTTTTCATCAAGCTTGGTATGATGAGACATCTTAACAGAGAACCTCAAATGGAAATGCAAAATATTTAGATCTTACCAGGTCAAGATGTCGAAACTGGATCTAGAGCTGAATTTCTGCAGGGCTAGTTCAGGAGCAAATTAGAGTTTGAATTTCCCAGAATTTTGTCCAACGAAAAAAATTTCATCTTGATCTCTAAACTTCAATTTTGAGGAGGAGATCAATCCAAGCCTATGCTCACTCAAAAATTCCACTTCTGTGGAAAGCCCTAATTTCTGGCAGCAGTGTCGGGTCAAAAATTGAAAATGCTTAGAAATAGATTCTACTTCGATATAAAGATGCACCCTAGAGAGGAGAGTCAGTCCAACCCTCTTTTGCTTAAAATCTGTGGAGAGAGATCAAAAAAATAGGAAGCCCTAGTTTCCGCAACTGCACAGTGTCTTCTTCTCAGGTAATCTCTGATACCATGTTAGATTTTTATCATTTTAAGCTATCATTATCTTAGGATTTTTAACTGAGAGAATAACAAGCACACCAATCAAAACACAAGAGACAATGGACACACAGATTTTCATCGGGGAAACCATAAAGGAGAAAACCTCGCAACTTCCTCAAAGATAGAATCAACACCAAAAGCAAAACCCCAAAAATAGTAAGATGATCTACTGACAGCAGTAGTCTCTCTCTCTCTTGTCCCAGCAACTTCTTCTCTCTCAGTTATGCACTACAACTGAGTGTAAGTGAATGTGTGTTAATAGAGAGGCTCACTCTCTATTTATACTAATTCCCGAATTGACAATAAATCACTAGGGCCGACTTCTCTAAGAGAGTCTAATAACCCTAGGGCCCCATAACTACAGGGACTTTAACCCTTGATCAATAAGGAGGGTTACCCTCTATGACTTTACATGACTTGTTTACATTATTGAATCTCCCGATAGGAACATCGGGGCATGACATGACTCAATTACATTACAGATACTTCCTGGAATAAACATTGGGGTACAATACATAAAATATACAAGTGAATGCATTCCAAAGTTACAAATACATCAACAAGAAATAAGCGCAATCATAACTCCCTATGGCTAAAATCATGGATAGAGATAAAAAAAATATCAATTGTTTCATCATCCATGTTCATAGAAAGCATTCCCTAACACGTACAATTATCATCCATGATAAGATACAAAGCAAAATATTCTACAAAGAATTGGATATATGTTGCACTTCCTGCCCATAAAGTGTGTGTAACAATTTTGATCCAAAATATGTCCTCCAAACGCATGCTAATAGATCCTCCCTTCTTCAGTTTGTGAAAATGGCAGTCCATAATTATCCAGTTTAATAATAGACTTTGGTGCCTCCCTACACATATACCAAATAGAATATTGATTGCACATACAATTCCAATTTGTTTCAATATATCATACATATGCCATCTTCAGTCATCTTCAATCATATTACCCAAAACTCCATTAATTCTAATAGCCTTTAGGAGTTGAACGTCTATAATTACTAGTGAAGGGATTGGATCCTTACAACAAGTGGCTTGATAAGCAAGTCTTAAAACATGGAAACTTGATCCGATGTTGATGAATGAACATGTTATATTTTACATGAGTAGTGACCTTGATTAGCTATATATATGTTGATGATTGAAATTATGGAAAATAAACTATTGAATCCAAGTCAACAAAACTTAAAATATACTTGTGAGAATTGGAAAACAATCTCGACTGGCGGTGGAGAGGTGGGAGGATAACATATGTTGCAGTCCATGTAATTGGTATAGTTTGGACTTGGGAATTAACATAGGGCTGAGAGGTAATGAATAATTAGTAGTGTGTGGGATTTTCAAATAGTCATGTTGCAAAATTTTGCAATCATTCCGATGTTGATCGTTTTTGGGATCGACATTAACTAAGAAAATGACCAACAAAATGGAAAATTTAGAAAAACAATATAAGAAGTTTGAGTAGGACAGGGAAGAACTGAGAAAGTTAGATAATAAGAATCATGATGAGCTTAATAAGAAGTATAATGAGCTTAATAATAAATATGATGAGCTTAATAAGGTTCTCAATCAAATTTATAAGAAATTCAATGACTTTAATAATATCATGATGAATTTTTTTCATGGTAATATATGTTTCTCCCCCACACAACAAAGCCTATCAAGAACATCTAATTTTCCACCATGCTCTTCAAATGTAACAAATTTACCACCATTCATTCCGACTATATTCTCACGGATCCCCAACTATTTATTATCGTATACACCACCAATTTTTTCATATCGAGTGAGGGAAAAGATAGAGTTATCAAAGTTCGATGGGAATGAATATTGAGCAAAGTTGGCATTGATGTCAATGTGGCTAAGAGATCTATGTCATGAGATAATTATAATATTGTTGAGTGACGTTGTCATTGATGTCAATGTGGAAATGATGATGATAATGTGTCAATGGTAATGATGATGTGGTAGTGGTAATGATGATGTTGTAGTGGTAATGATGATGTTGCAATGATGATGATGATATGACAATAATAAAGGGAGATTGTTTGAAGCCTTGAAGAGCTTTGAAGGAGACTTGGAATAAGTGTATATAACTCCAAATTGGTCCTCTTGTGCCATAGGATATTAATCATGACCCTCACTACATAATATAACATGTGGTTGCTTCCACATTCCCACTATGAGTGCTACAGAAATCGAGCAAGTCCCTATAATCCATTAAAGATGCCCCTAAAGTGATGATGATGTGTCCACATGACCATGAAGTGATGATGATGTGTCCAAAAGACCATGATGATGATAAGTGGGAAGAACTCCCTAAATCCAAGTGGGATATTTATGTATATCCCACTTTCCAACTTATGGAGGCAAGAAACCCTAATAAATACGAAGAAACTATGTATTGGGACAACCTTGAGGGCGTAGAAGGACACTTTGATATAGTGAGGAAGCAACCTAATCATGGAACTTGGAAATGAGCAAGTTTGTTTGGTATTGAAGGCATTAATGACAAGTCATTTTCCCACTTGTAAAGAAAGGAAAAGGTTTGAAGGGTCAAGCAACCCCATGTGGCTTTGCAATCTTATAACCCCCTTAATGAAGACATGAATCCCTAAAGAAAAGACCTAAAGAAAATTGAAGAATGCCCTAAAGAAATGAATATATGTCCACTTGGAATGCCCTAATGAATCCATGAAGTGGTCATTGACCCATTGAAGAAGCCCTTAAAATGTAGAAGAAAAAATTAATGATAAGTTATTGGCCGACCTAACCTTAAGTGAACTAAAATAGTGACTTAGACTCATATAAATAAGATGAACCTCATTTGGAATTCATAAAATACCAACTGAACCTAGCCATGGAAGAGGAGATATTTTCATCCTAGAGGAACGAATTTATAAGGGAAGATGAAGTGAAGAAGGGAAAATTACAATGGAAGATGAAATCGTGTGATGATTTGTTCTATGGTTTTTGTTGTGAAATCCATTTCAAGTCATCTTGGAATTTTTGTTATAACTTTTGTTCTAGGATTATTTAGAATGTGAAAAATTATGGGATGGAGATAATATGCATTAGTAACTGTGGTAAAAATTTCAGATGTTGGTTCGCTATATTTTAGGATATATAACCTCATGCAGGTAGGGTTATTGAATCATCTTCAAACATGTCATATTGGAATTTTTTTTATATATTTTGTTATAGAAAGATTCAGACAATTCCCCTTGGATAAAATGAAGTACAGAGCCTCAAGAACCTATGGTATGAGTCTCATATGCTGGTATGTTATACTTTTATATGTATGACCTCATAAATTCAGGGTTCCTAAATGGTCTCGAAATCAACTTTAAACATGTTATCTTGGAATTTTCGCTATATCTTTTGTTCTAGACAACTTCATATAGTTCCCCTTTGAGGAGATGAAGTAGAGAGCTTGAAGAACTTGTGGTACAAGTTTTAGATTCTAGTATGCTATATTTTCATAGATATGATCTCAGGAATTTAGGGTTTATGAATGATCTTGAAATCATAGGTGAGTTGGTATTTTCTCTATAAAATAATTTCTAGGACATTTCAGATAATGAACCTTGGAGGAGATGATGTAGAGATATTTAAGTACCTAGGGTGCAATTTTCATATATTGGTTTTCTATAATTTCAGAGATATGCCCTATGGAAGTAAGGGTTTCTATATAGTATGAAGTAGATCATAGGAAAATTATGAAGTATATTAGAGGTGGATTATGAAGCGGATCAGAGTCATGTTGTGAAGTGAGTGACTACAAAAATTCCTATGAGAGTGAGAGTGAGAGTGAAAGCGATAGTGACACTGAAAGTATGAAGACAATGATACTGACATTGATAGTGATAGCGACAATATGAATATAATGACACTGACATTGATAGTGATAGTGACAAAGATAGTGACATTGACATTAATGGTGATAATGACAATGACAATGACGGTGATAGTGTGAAGACATGACAGTGATAGTGTGAATACAATGACAGTGACAAGTTGATACTCTTATTCATTTTAGTGTGGCAGGGTGGTGTTAGGGAAATTTGGTGCCTATGATCTTAGAGAGTTGAATCTTCCTTCAGTTGGTGTTAGAGAACCAAGGTGGCAGGGTGGTGCTAGGATGGGATCTCACTAAGGATTGTATTCCTCCATATAGGTTAGAGCTTATGGACTAGGGGGTTGTAGAATCCTTCTAGTGGGTGCTCCCTTCCAATTGGAGTTGGTAAAGCTAGGGGGTTGTAGCCTCCTTTGAGTTGGTGCACATAAACAAGAAGTTAGTGCTTCCTATGAATGTAATCTACTTATCATATACATGAAAATAATTGTGTGGTTTTCTCCCATTTAGGTTTCCACATAAAGTCTCTTATTCATCATGTATGATTTTATGTGATGATGGATTCCATTGTTAATGGTTAATGCTACATGATGCGCTTAAGGTTAAAAATGGTAAAAAGTGATCAATATTGATTCACCCTCCCCCCCAAACCCCTCAGTATTGGTGAATATTCCAACAATTGGTATCAAAGCAAGTTCCTTTACAACATTCTAACAAGTGGAAGGAATATTTCTAGAGCACACATGGATGAATATGAAAATATCTTGTCTCCCAAGGGAGCTCCATTGTTTGATGGTTCAAACTATGAATATTGGAGCATAAGGATGAAACTATATTTACAGGAACAAAGTCTTGGAATATGGGAATATGTTTTGAATGGTTACGTCGCTCCAAATAGACCACCAAAAAGTGTATCCAAGGAGTTAAGAAAGAACAATGCAATGACAATGCATACCATCATGGATGGACTATATGATCTCGTGAAAGTGAAAATAAGACAATACACATTAGCTAAAGAAATTTGGGACAATTTACACGATCTATGCACAAAAGAAACTTATCTCATTGAACCAAAAACTAAACACAATCAGGAACATGAATACAATCAAAAGGAAATGTTAGATACATAAAAAGAGGAGCATTATGAAGATGATGAAGTCCTTGAGAACAAAAGAAATGTCTCAGAAGAAGAAGAGAATACCGAGGTAGAATTTGAAGTAGATCTTGAAGGGGAACTGATTAGTGCTCTAGATGAATAGAGGAAAGTAAGGAAGAAGAATGGGATGCTAATGGATCAACTACAAAGGTATCAATAAAATAATACATCTCTAGAAGAGAAGATAAGTGAGACTGAAAAGATAGTCACTATTTTAAAAGCATGAGTAGAGGAGGCTAAGAAGATTGAAGAAGATGTAATAAACCAACTTCAAGAAAAGAAAGAGTTTTGTCAAAATAAAGAAGAACTTCCTGAAAAGGATAATAATACTATTATTTATTTAAGGTTTCAAGTGGAAGAGATAAGGGAAAGTGAAGAATTCCGAAATGAACAACTCAAGAAGGAAGAAATGTGCCAAGAAAGGGAGTTAGAGATTGTTTCTCTAAAACAAGAATTGGGTAAAATGAAGATAAAATCAAAATTTGAAAAGCGAACAAAAGTTCTAAATGAAATGTTGAACCATAAAAGGTCCCCACTTAATAAAACTAGTATCGATTATGAAAAAAATAGAAAAACATTGAAGAATGTGAAAGCTCCAAATTGCCAAAGAAAAAGCTCAATAAAATCCTAGAAGCTATGCGAATTTCTTGAGAAGCTCCAATAGTGGTGAAGGAAACAACAAAGGAGAAGATTATAATCAACTCAAACATGAATTCAAAACAAATACATCACAAAGAAGATCACTTTCTCCCAAGTACCAAAGTTTGTTTTTTTGGTTATTGTTTTTCATGTAATAATTTTGGACACAAGGCTATGAATTGCAAAGCTTATGGAAGGAATACTTAAGTAAGAAATATATGTGTCTACATGGATCCAAATAGTGTTGAATATTATGCATGTCATAACTATGGGCACATTGCAAGTTTTTGTAGAAACAACTTTAGAAGAAATGAGAAAGATAATGTCCTAATTAATCAAGAGAAGAATTCCAAAAAGGTTTGGAAGTAGAAGTCTAAGGAACAAAAGGAAGAATATTGTGGATTGGTCCTTTATGCAGATGATGAAGGTTTAAGGCTCAAAGAAAGAAACCAAAGAAAATATGTTATCTTGGAGTTGGGAAGCATATTGAATGAAAGCATAAACAATCCTAGGATAGAAGAAAAAAAGGAATTGGTATTATATGCCAAAGATGTGAGGGACAAACGGGAAGAATAGGTCAATGGAGAATTCTTAGAGGACATACCTACATTAATTGTACAATCAAGTAATAATGACGAATCAACAAGAAAAAAAGGTCATAAGATTACAAATGATGATCTTGTAGCGGAGCAGATTTACACATTGCTCTAAATAATGTGTCGTAAAGACTCCTAGTATCACAGATAATCTTGAGGAGGAGTATACGTAGCAAATAAAGAAGACCAAAGAAAGAAAAATAGATTAATATTTGTATAGAGAAAAATACAAATGGCTTGGAAAATCATACAAGAACACAATGGGAGCTACTTCAAAAAGCTCTAAGAAATAGCATAGTCTAAGGGGTAGTCAACACAATCAAAGGGGGAGCATTGTCAGCAAGAAAATATATTCTTAGAAGGAATTCATAGTCAAGTAAAGTTATCCTTTGCAAGGGGAGAGAATGTTTAGAAAAACAAAGTCACAAAAAAGAAGCATATTGACAGAGGGATCTAGCATAATCCAATGGGGAGCAAGTGAACAAAGTTGCTTCATCTCTTTGTTGTTATTTCATAAGGGGAGAGAGAGTTGAAGTTGTTTCCATAAACGACAAAGGGGGATATTGTTGAGTAAAGTTGTCATTGATGTCAACAAGGTCAAGAGATTTGTGTTATGAGCTTGTAATATGGTTGAGTGATGTTTTCAGTGATGTTAATGTGGAAATGATGATGATAATGTGGCAATGGTAATGATGATGCAAAATCGGTAATGATGATGATAATATGGTAGTAATAAAGGGAGATTGTTTGAATCCATGAAGATATTTGAAGGATCCTTGACATAGGTGTACATAACTCCAAAGTGGTCCCCTTATGGTATAGATGTTAAGCATGTCCCTCAAGGGAGGAAGTAACATGTGGTTGCTTCCACATGTCCTAAAATCCTTTGAAGATGCCCCTAAAGTGATGATGAAGTGTCCACATGATCATGATGATGTGAAGTGTAAAGAATCACCTAAATTAATGATGATGTGTGCATAAGACCATGATCATAAGAAGTGAGAAGTATCAAAATCTAGGTGAAGATATTTATATACACCCCAATTTCCCACTTGTGGAGGAAATAAACCCTAAGAAATATGAAGAAGTTACGTACTTGGACCACCTTGAGGGTGTAGGAGGACACCTTGATAGAGTGAGGAAGCAGCCTAATCATGCCACTTTGCAATGATAAATTTTGTTTGTTCCCGAAGACATTAATGACAAGGTATGCTCCCACTTGTGAAGAAAGGAAAATGTTTGAAGGGTCAAGTAACCCCATGTGGCTATGAAATCTTGTAACCCCCTTGATGAAGACAGGAAATCCTAAAGTAATTACCTAAATCAAATTGAAGAATCCCATAAAGAAATGAAATTATGTCCACTTGGAATGCAATGATGAATCCATGAAGTGGTCATTAACCCATTCTAGAAGCCCCTAAAATGTGGAAGACAAAATTAATGATAATTTATAGCCTGGCCAAGGAAGAGGAGCTAATTTCATCCTAGAGGAGCGAATTTCCATAGGAAGATGAAGTGAAGAAGGGAAAAATTCCAATGGAAGATGAAATCTTGTGATGATTTGTTCTAGGATTTTTGTTGTGAAATTAGTTTCAGGTCATCTTAGGATTTTTTCTCTAAGTTTTGTTTTGGGATTATTCAGACTGTGGAATTTTTATGGGATGGAAGCAAGATGCGTGAGTACCTTTGGTAAGAATTTTAGATGCTGGTTCATTATATTTTAGGAGATATGATCTTCGGAAGTTAGGGTTTCTAAATCATCTTCAAATAGGTCCTCTTGGAATTTTTGTTATATCTTTTATTCTAGAAAGCTTCAGATAGTTCTGTTTGAAGAAAATGAAGTAGATATCTTGAAGAAACCATGGTATGAGTTTCAGATGATTTTATGCTATATTTTCATATATATGACCTTGGGAAGTTAAAGTTGATTAATGATCTTAAAATCAACTTTAAACAGGTCATTTTGGCATTTTCGCTATATCTTTTGTTCTAGAAAGATTCAGATAGTGCCCCTTAGAGGAGATGAAGTAGAGAACTTGAAGAAATTTTGATACGAGTTTAAGATGTTGGTATACTAAAATTTCGTAGAAATGACCTCAAGAGTTTAGGGTCTCTGAATGATCCTACAATCAGTTTTAAACAAGCCGGTTTGATATTTTCTCTATAACCTATTTTGTTCTAAAATGTTTCAAATAATGAACCTTGGAGGAGATGAAGTAGAGATATTGCATTACCTAGGATACAAGTTTCAGATATTTGTTTTCTATAACTTCATATATATTCCCTTTGTACGTAATGGTTTTTGTATATTATGAAGTAGATTAGAGGAAAATTATGAAGAAAATCAAAGGAAGATTATGAAGCAGACCAGAGGTAGATTGTGAAGATACTAACAATGACAGTGACAGTGATAGTGACAGTATCAGTGAAGTGACAGTGTGAATACAATGATCGTGACATTGATAATGACAATGAAAAAGACAGTGACATTGAAAGTGATAGTGCGAAGACGGTGACATTAATAGTGATAGTGTGAAGTGTTAAGATTTTAAAAGTTGTTATACCAAAAACAAAAGGATCTCTGAAAGAATAAAAAGCACAATAGAACAAAAGAGAATGCAAATATTTATCCGGAAACCCTCATGGGGAAGAAAACCCAGCAAAAATTAATCTATATAGACTTTAACCAAGTATAGTGTAAGACCCAAAGAATAAGAGTAGATTGATTGCTCTCCTCCAAATGGAATGACTATCCTCTCTCTAGCGCAACTGCTTGAGTGTTCTACTTGTCCAAATGAGGAAAGCGCCTCTCCTATTTATACTAATCAGTTGAGAGGCCTAATAACCCAAATGGGCCGACTTTTCCTTGGAAGACTCAAAAATATATTTTAATAATACTTTTGTGGGTATTGCCGACCCGACTTACATCGAAGGTTTTACCTCAAGACTTTACATGACCAAATACATCAATGAAATCCCTAGTTGGAGGAACAACATCTCCATAAGGGGTAATAACAATAATAATACAAAATATAATATCTTTCACAGTTACATTACTTTAACACTCCCTCTTAACGAGGAAGGTATTCTATAATACAATAACATGTCTGTACAACTGATTGGTGAATCTATATGTTATAGGATGTTTTCACAATTACATCAACATCATCATCATCGATGGAACATCATCATCACATACATATCTACCATCTGGTATTGTCTCGAGCATCAGCATCATCTTGGACATCATCTCAAACATCATCTTTGACATTATCTCTAGCATCATCTCAAGCATCATCATCATGAGTCAAATTGATATGGAAACCTGTGTGATTTTTCTGTAATCTATGTACATTTTGGACTTCTAAGTTGAGTCCATCATTAGGAGGTGAGAAGAGATGGGAGGCACCATCCTTCATAAAGGAGTAATGACTGTTGGCTATTGGATCGCCAGGGAGTTCAAGAGTCAAAACTCATTAATTTCTTAATTTTCGGATGAGAGGTTTCCAGAGATCACTAAGAACTAAACCATCATCTCTATTAAAATTATTCGGGTGATTTTCAATTTTCACTGCCTCTCGGATGTGTCTCTTATTATAATGGTCTTTGGTGGCTATGATCCTAGCATTTTCAACACAAATATAATGGTTACTCTTGATAGAGTGTTCAACCACTGCTAATTTTTTTATTCTGTTGTGCAATATGTCTTAATAGTGTTCTTTCAATATTACCTTTATGGAGCGACCGGTATCACCAATGTAAATTTTTCCACGAGAATAGGGAATTGAGTAGACCCCCTTTCTTAGCTTTGAATCCACCATATCTTTAATTTTCTACAGTAAATTTTTCAACGAGTTCGGAGGGGAGAAGATAGTACTGATATGTTTTTTCCTTAGTACTTTCGATATCCTATCTGTAGTTCCTTGGATATATGGCAGGAATATCACTCCTCCGCTTTCATCCTTCTTAGATGGTTTCTGCGTCTTATTTTCCAAAGCTTTCGTGATGGCTTTATTTATGTCCCAAGTATTGTAACCATTATTTTGAAGGACACTTCGGAGATGCTCCAGTTCTTTATCAAGATGGTCATTATCCACAATCCATACAACTCTCGTGGCCAAGGTTTTTAGGATGCTGATTTTTTGGGATGGTACATGATGTGAGCTTGCATTGAGATATTTGTTTGTATGTATCTTCTTTCGCTAAACCTGATGTGCAAGAGAGCCATCATTCTTTCTCGTGATCAGAACATCCAAGAATGGGAGTGAATTGTTCTCTTATGTCTCCATTGTGAATTTGATGTGATCCGATTGGTTGTTGAGGTGGGTTAAGAAATGATACAAATTCTCCTTCCCATGCGGCCAGATGACATTAGTGTCATCCACAAACCTCTTCCAATTTATTGGTTTTAAAGGGAAAGAATCAATGGCTTTCTTCTTGAAGTATTCCATGTAAATATTGGCTACTGTCGGTGACAATGGAGAACCCATGGCCGCACCATCTGTTTGTTCATAAAATTCACCATGGAAAGTAAAGTATGTAGATTCCAAACAAATTCTCATCAAATTAGTTTTTTCATCATTAGTCATTTTGCTTATAATTGTGATGACTTCTTCAACCGGAACATCAAAACTAACCAAAATTTTAGTTTCAGTTGCATGCATAATTTTTTTATATTATTAACAAAATGTGAGGAGTCTTAATGTATGAGAAAGTATGACCTACCAATGGATTGAGGATTTTTGCTAGGAATTTGGCCAACTGATAAATGGGAGAGCCAATAGTGTTCACAATCGGTCTAAGGGGAGCACCAACATTATGTATTTTTGGCAGTCCGTAAATGTGTGGAACGATAGTATTTCTGGGAATGATCTTCTTCTTCAGCTCCTCATCCAAAGATGACACTTGGACTGCCTTTGTCACCTCTCTAATAATATTTGCGGTGGGATATTTGTTCAATCTTCTGTAGCATCCCCCATTCATTAGATGGCCATGCATCTTATCCTAGTAGGATTTGGTATCCATTATAACACATGTGTTGCCCTTATCTTCTTTCATAATGCAGATGACATCATTGGAATTTAATTTCCTCAACGCGTTGACCTCATTCTTACTCGGTTTTGGCTTTGGCGGTTTTGTCTTTGAAAGAATCTGAGAACAATCCTGGCGTGCTCCATCCACTTCTTCCTTAGGTAATTTTGAAATTGCTTCCTCAATTGGGCAGATTATCCTCTCGATCAGAATTCAACTCGGGGCAATGGAAAAGTTCAGTCCTTTCTTTAACACGTTATTCTCTTCATTGTCTAAGTTGATTTGATAGGTTTATGATGTCATTCTCCTCGCCATCATGTATTTCCAGTGATTTTTTATTCCTTATATATATATATATTTTTTTCATTATAGAGCTTGGTGAATTTATTAATATGGGTCATTTTTGTAGCTTCGGTGGCTATGACCCTGGCATTTTCAACACAAATATAATGGTTACTCTTGATGGAGTGTTCAACCACTACTGAGATTTTTATTCTGTTGTGCAATATGTTCGAACAATGTTCTTTCAATCTTACCTTTATGGAGCGACCAATCTCACCATTGTAAAGTTTTCGACAAGAATAGGGAATCGAGTAGACCCCCTTTCTTAGCTTTGGATCCACCAGATCTTTAATTTTCTCCAGTAAATTTTTCAACAAGTTCAGAGGGGAGAAGGTGGTATTGATATGTTTTTTACTTAGTACTTTGGATATTCTATCTGTAGTTCCTTGGATATATGGCAGGAATATCACCCCTCTGCTTTCATCCTTCTTAGTCGGTTTCTGTGTCTTCTTTTCCAAAGTTTTCATGAAGGATTTATTTATGTCCCAAGTATTGTAACCATTATTTTGAATGACACTTTGGAGATGCTCTAGTTCTTTATCAAGATGGTCATTATCCGTAATCCGTACAGCTCTCATGGCCAAGGTTTTTAGGATGCCAAGTTTTGGGAGGGTACATGATGTGAGCTTGCATTGAGATATTTGTTTGTATGTGTCTTCTTTCAGTAAATCGGATGTGCAAGAGAGCCATCATTCTTTCTCATGATCAGAAGATCCAAGAATGGGAGAGAATTGTTCTCTTGTGTCTCTATTGTGAATTTGATGTGATCTCATCGCCTGTCCGTGGGACCATCCTCAAGAGAGTGTTCTTGTCTGTAGGACCATCCTCAGAGAGTGTTCTTGTTCACAGGACCATCCTCAAGAGAGTGTTCTTGTCTGCAGGACCATCCTCAAAGAGGATACTGTCATCTGCAATTGAATGCATATATCATTCATAACTAAATGCAGGACCACTCAACATGTGAGAGTACTATCGTCCGTAGGACCATCCTCAGTCGGTAAGTGCTAGGACCACTCTCAACAAGAGAGTGTTCATGTCCATAGGACCATCCTCAGAGAGGATACTATTGTCTACAATTGAATGTAGATATTGTCTGCAACTAAATGTAGGACAACGCAACATATGAGAGTACTTTCATCCATAGTACCATCCTGAGTCGATAATTTCTAGGACCACTCTCACCAAGAGAGTGTTCTTTTCCACGTGACCATCCTATAAGTGAATATAATATCACTCTCTAGAAGAGAGTACCATCTTCTGCATGACCATCCTCAGCTGGTAAAGGATAGGACCACTCTCAACAAGAGAGTGTTTTTGTCCTCAAGACCATCCTACAAGTGAATGCAAGATCACTCTCCAGAAGAGAGTACTATTGTCTGCAGGACCATCCTTAGTCGGTAAGAGCTAGGACCACTCTCAACAATAGAGTGTTCTTATCTACAAGACCATCCTCAAGGAGGATATTATCAACCACAAGTGAATGTCGGACCTCATCAACATCTAGAGGCACACTATCATTTTCTGCACTAGTGCATCACTGCCATATCATCCTCAATAATAATATCATCATCACTCCCTCTTTCTAGGGATGTCCTTTCAGACTACACCAAGCTTGTCTTGAAAGTGTTCAAAATTTACACGAGATAGAGGCTTAGCCAGCACATCAACAACTTGTTACTTTGTAGGAACATATTGGAGCTTCATAGCTCCTCTCTGCTCCATATCTTGTGTGTAATGATAATTTATCTCTATATGCTTTGACTTATCATGAAACACCAGGTTCTTTGTTAACTTGATGCAACTCTGGTTTTCAAAATAAATCTCTATTGCATCCATCTCGGTATCAAACAATCTTTCCAATAGTTTGTGAAGCCATACTGCTTCACTACAGGTTGAATATGCTGCAATGTACTCAACCTTAGCTGTACTGAGGGAAAAACTTGTTTTCTTTCTTCTAAGCCATGAGATCACAATTGATCCCAAATTGAATTTCTATATTCAACACTTCCTGCCCAATCCAAATCAGTATAGCCACACAATATAAACTCATTGTCGACTGTATATCTGAGTCCATAATCTAATGTACCTTTTAGGTATCTCATCACATGTTTTTCCAACTAAATGAACATGTCCAAGCTCCACCATAAATTGACTCAGGGTGTTCACAACAAAACATATATCTAGTTTTGTATTTGTCAAATACATCAGTGAGCCAATAACCTATTTGTATAATGTGACATCTACTATTTTTTAAGAATCATCATTAAGTAGCTTTAGGTTTGTCACCATCGGAGTGTTGAATTCTTTGCAATATAACATCCCAAATCTCTTCAAAATCTCTACTATGTATTTTCCCTAGTTTAGGAAAATATCATCATGAAACTGACATACTTCAAGACCTAGGAAATAGTGCATTGTGCCAATGTCTTTCATCTCAAATTCTGTTGCAAGTTTCATATTACATTCACTGATGAGTTTCTCCTTCCCTATCAAAAATAGGTCATCTACATACAGTAGTAATATCATGATTCCATTATTTTCAACCTTATACTAAAGGTTGGAATCAACTTTACTTTTGGTAAATCCCAAATTCATTAGGAATCCATCAATTCTTCCATACCATGCTCTGGGTGCTTGTTTTGACCCATATATATATTTCTTTAATCTACATTCATGTGTTTCCTTTTCGTGGGTTTCAAATCCTGGTGGTTTTTCAATTTATACTTCTTCTTCTATGACTCCATTTAGGAAAGTTTTTTTTACATCCATTTGATGTAGCTTCCATTTCATCTTGGCTGCCATGGAAATGACACATTTGATAGAGGTATATCTTTCTATTGGTGCAAACCTTTCTTCATAATTAATTCATTCCTTTTGTTAAAATCCTTGTGCGACAAATCTTGCTTAAAAATTTTCAATACTGCCATATGCTGAATTCTTTTTCTTGAAAATCCATTTTGAAGAAACTAATGTCTTGTCCTTTGGTCACACCACATCCCAAACCTCATTCTTTATTATTGACTGGTATTCTTCAATCATGGCCTGCATTCATTCCTTCTTCTTTGAAGCTTCTTCAAAACATGTGGGTTCTTAATCAACAAGATTTCTCATTAGTACCACATAGTTTGAATATAATCTTTGTCTTTTGCTTCCTTCTGTTGCACCATATCTTTCTGCTTCTTTGATTACATCACGAGTCCAAGATGGTATTCTTTTTGTTGAGATCATCTTCTAGGGTGTTTCCATGAGTCCTTGAGGTTTTGTTAGGTCATGATCTTCTTGTATGGGATCTTCTTCAATATCTCTAACTGTTGGTATGGTATCTTCTATGGTTCTAGTATCCTCCTCTTCTTCTTCATGACATTCATCTACAAAGATATTTCTGGATTTGGTGAAGGCTTCATCTTCATCAAATGTGACATCTTTATTGATATCAATCTGGCGGAATCTTGGAATATAAATTCTATAATATTTTGATTGTTCACTGTATCCAACAAATATTCCCTTCTTTCTTGAAGGGTTTAACTTTTATCTTTTTTCCTTTGGAACATGTAGGTATACGAGACAACCAAATATCTTCAGGTGGCTCACTTTGGACTTTTCACCAGTGAACATTTGTTCTGGGGTTTTGTTTCCAAGAGCACTTTGAAATATTCTATCCTGGACATAGACTACGGTTCTTGCTGCTTATGTCCATATGTGCATATGCAGATCTTGATCATGGATCATTTCTCTAACTGCTTCCATGATGGATCTATTCTTCCTTTCTACTACTCCATTTTGTTGTGGATTATAGGGTGTGGTAATATCCCTCTTAATCCCAACTTCCTTACAGAAGTCCTTGAATTCATTTGAAGTGAATTCTCCTCCATTACCTGATCTTAAGGTATTGATTTTATTTTCAGATAGATTTTCCACAAGGGCCTTAACTTCCTTGAATTTTCCAAATACTTTGTCTTTTCCTTTTAATAAGTATATCCAAGTCTTACGAGAGTAATCATCAATAAAGGAGACATAATATACATACCCACTTAAGGAAGTGGTTGACATCGGTCCACACACATATGAGTGTACAATGTCCAAGATCCATTTTCTTTGTGGTTACTATTTGGGAAGGGATTCTTGGTATTCTTTCCTTAAGCACATCCTTTACATACTCCTTCATGGTCGATTTGGATCTCTAGTAGACCTATGACAACCTTGATCACAATTGGCAATGCTTTGTAGTTTACATAAGCAAGTCTTCTATGCCATAGTTCACATGGACTGATGGTGCTAGCTATAAGGGGTGAATCTATGTGTCCTTTCAATTTGTAGAGTCCTCCTTCTTCGACACTAATTACAGTAGCATCATCTATTGTTTTCCCTTTCGGCCATATAAGGACTTCACCATCTACAAAGGAAACTCTAAACCCTTTATTACCTAGAGTTGAGATGGAAAGAAGATTATTCTTTAAACCTGGAACATATAAGACTTGTATCATTTTCATGAACTTTCCAAATCTTAATTTGTAAGAGGCTTCTCCCATTCCTTTGATGGGGTACTGATAATCATCTCCAAGCTGTACCTTATGTGAATAGCCTTTTTGGGTAAGACAAGAGAGTCAATACTTATGTCCTGTCATATGTTTGGAAGCACCACTATCTATGAGCCAAGTGTCACTTCCATGAGTGATTGAACCTGTGAGAGCTGAAATTAGGACATACTCTTCACTAGAGTCTTCATTCTCTGTGGTCCTTTCCTTGTTTGATTCATTTTCTTCAGTTGCATGGGCATGGTACTTTCAGTTCTTCTTCTTAAACTGGTCTTTCTTAAGAGGGAGGTGTCTGGCAATGTGTCCCATATTATGACACGACTAACATTCAAAGGATTAATAATCCCTTATAGTTTTCCTATTCTTCTTTAAGCCAGGTGATCTTCTGGGAGATGAACCTTGACTCTTCCTTTTGATCTTCCATTCTTGGTGTGTGTAGCTAGAGATTGATCTTCATTGTCATTTAGCTTTTCTTCTTTGTTTATTATCCTTCCTTATTCTAGTACAAATTATTCATGTTAAAGTATTGTAACTTTGAAAGATATTTCAAATGTATTGATTGTATTCCTCTTCGGGAGATAAGTTTGGTCTTGTTAGTATCATTGAAAGAAACAATGTAAACCTCTAGATGTAAGTCGGGTCAATAGTACCCAAGTGTCAATATACTAAATGTTGTTTTTGGTGTCCAGTTACACAAGTGGGCCCATTCAGTTAGAGAAGTCAGCCCTGTTAGGTTAGAGGTCAAGTCAACTGAAGAATATAAATAGGTGAGGTGCCTCTCTCATTCTCACACATCACACACTCAAGTAGTGCGCTGGAGAGAGAGAGAGAAATAGTCTATTATGGAATATGAGCAACTATTCTTTTTGCTATGGTTTTACAGTGTCTTAGTCGAATTCTATACTGAGGAAGTTTTGCGGGGTTTTCTCCCTTGTGGTTTCCCCGAGGAAAATCTGTGTTCTCTTGTGTTGCTGCATTTGTCTTTATTTCAGTGATCCTTTGCTTATGGATATAATTTTATGATGCTAAATGTTTTAGATATTGTATAACCATTAAAAATCTAACATGGTATCATATCCACACTGAAATAAGTTTTTGTGCAGCCGAAACACTGCTTCAACTATAACTACTGAAGATTAGGGTTTCATGTTTGAAAACCCTAGAAGACAAAAACTAGTAATGTTGGTACTTTCGATATAGCACGATATTGGAGAAGGATCGGGAGCTGAAAATTTGACACAAAGAATATAAATTCACACTCTACATTGTGTAAAATTTTCAGCCTCAGATTCGCTATATTATAGGAATATGATTCCTCCAACTCAGGGTTCCAACCTCTCCCAGAATTCAGCCTTAAACATGTGACCTAGGGAGAATCTCTATATCTCAGGATAGGAAGGTCCAAATCAAAATTTTCAAGTTGTTCCAGATAGGGAACAGACTTTAGTTCTGTGGTAAAATGTTTAGACCCCAAAGATGAAACAATGACATGTGGAATTCCATACAAGTTCGCTATGTTGAACAATCCTGAAATAAGTCACCTTCAGAAACTTCGCATAAGTCCCACATGGTGAATCCAATTCTTCTCTAACATGTGGGGTTGGAAAGAAGATAGACCAATCTACCTCAAGAGGAACGTTCAGACCTTGAGGAGCCGAAAATTTGGATCTATCACAAAAACAAGATCAGTCATTTCTGCAGAAGAAACTTGAGAAAAACTAGGGATTCCTATTCTGGGCACTTCCCTCCACCAAACACTTGAAGAAGGAGGACCATAAAATTCGTCATAGGAGGGTGCGTATCTCTATGTAATAATTTTCTCATTTTTTGACCTAACACTGCTACCGGAGAAAACTAAGGCATCAAATATTTTGTAGTTCTGTCCACAGTTTTGGGAAAATAAGTATGCCGCTCAGTATTCCTTGAGGAGGTGCATATTTCTATCCAATCATATATGAAATATACCTAAGTTGAAAAATTAGGGTTTCTTTGTCAAACCCTAGGTCCACTAGAAGCAGTCTTTCAAAATATCTTTCAAGCAAGCATTAAGTTGAAGCAACCTCACTGGTAAGTTCCATCCTCCCTATTTGCATGAGGTTCTCATTTTTATCATGACGACAAAGAGTACCAAGCTTGAAAGAGTCAAGAAATTCTAAGCATGGAATAATAGAGTGCTTATCATACTTGAAAAAGCATGCCATGAAGAACCATGTCAAAGAATAAGCTATGGATCTAGACGAAGATGAAGTTGAAGCCAAGAAGGATCTAGTCAAAACAAAGATGAGTATTTCCATCTCCATTAGATCTCACATGTATCATCCTTGAAAACTCCTAAGGATATGTTTGATGCAATGAACAATGTGTACGAAGATTACCTTGAGAACTCAAATCAAGAATGTGAAGGTGCAATGTCTGAAACATTCAATGCCATTACTTCACAAAAAGATCACATCTCAAGGAGAAATCAGAAGCTGTTGAAGACAATGTCAAAGAAGCATAAGAAAAAATAACAACCTTGAATGGTCTTCCAAATTCAGTCAAAAGAATTGTTCTAGTAGGAAGATCACATATGGAGGAATGCACGATTGATTGATGGAAAAAGAAGAAGAGATGACAATCAAGTCCTAACAACTCATATCAAGTAGAGAGAATAAAAAACATTTTTGCAAAGAGTAGAAGGACATCTCACAACTCAATAGTTTAGTTGTGATAAGAAAGGACACTTTGCAAAAGAATGTCCCAAGAAGGAAGAATGGAAGGATGATATGATCTAGAAGTGCTAGTTGATCATACATAATGATGTTTGGATACGAGTTCGAAACATGAAGGGAATTTTTGTAAAGTATCCCAAGTAAATCTACAAGATCGAGTATACCATCGATCGAAGTACCAAAAGATACGAAGCAAGGTTCGTGGTTTCTATCAAAAGAGAGATTTGATTATGGCAAGACATTGCTCTAGGAGATATACACACCTCTTCAGTAATGGATGTTACACTAGACAATTGGCGTAATCAAAGTACTGAAAACATATCAAGCAACCTATATAGTTTGAGACTATCTACACAGAACCACCTATGTACAGAAGGATTTGTACAAGCTCAGTAGGCACCCATGGGATAGCACATACAATTACATGAGGAATTTGAGGATCAATTAGAGTGATGGAGATCCCAACCTTTACTACAAGGTTGAAGATAGAATCCTATAAAGGACAAGAATCTCATAGATGGATACAAAAAAGGCTAGTAGTAGAGGAGTCTACCTGTCACTCCAATACAAATGCAGAGGGAGGATGGTGCTCCACCTCATAGGGAATGACTATGGTAGATCTCAAAGGTCGAGAATCTTGACATGATTCTTGGGATTAGAGAAAGTGGAGTGTTTCTCTCAATACAACCAAGGATGAATATATTGCAGCTGAGAAGAAAGCAAGTAAAGATTCCTCAAGTAATGAGGAATATGATTCAGAAGAATTATACTGATGAAGATGAAGATTATACTCTTATCCATTTCATCATTGGATAAGAGGAGATGCACTGGTAGGACACACAGACACAGTTTTATGTGATAAGTGGTGTAAGAAGACTTGCTCAGTATTTTCGATCATGAGCACGATAGGAACATGTCCTATGAATCAGACGATGAAGTTGAACACATTTGGCATAGACTCCAGTAATCCAAGAAGACATAGATCAAGATGGATTCTACCAAAAAAACAAAGATAAGAATTTGAATCGCCATTTCCCATATATTTATATGTTCAAAGATGTGCACATAGATATGTCTCTAGATTCAGGAAATGTATAGTAGAGTATTTGTAATTTACTAATGCTATGTAGGTGATGGGTAAGTGGCTTATGTTATTGTGCAACATTCCATTGCTACTTATGAAATGATGGAAGACATATAGAAAGTTACCGTACATAGATGATTGTTGCATTAGCGAAAGTAGTTGCATGATTATATATATCTTTATGCATGAAAATTTGTCATTATGAATTTGTTATGAAATGTTTCTAATCATACAATTGTATTTGGCTTATATGAAGGGTGGTATGCAATCACCTAAAAGAGAAGAAATGATGATGTTGTGGATGTACGATAGAGTTGCATATAAGAATGATGTAGTTATAGATGCACAAAAGAAGAATGATGTAAGTATGATACCGTTTCAAGAGAAGAATGATGCAATTACAGATGCACAAAAGAAGAATGATGCAATTTGTAAATGTACGATGTAGTTGCGGATAGATAATGTTAAAGAACAAGTTGCAGAAGGGAGCTATAAAGCTCAAGCGTGTACCTACAGAGGAACAAGTGGCAGATGTAGGCCTCTACCTTGTGTAAAGTTTGAATACTTTCGAGACAAGATTGGTGTAGTCTGAAAGGAACTCTCTCAAAAGAGGGAGTGACAGTACATGGATGATGGATGCAGTGGTGAGTAGCTTAGTCTAAAATAGGGTAAGTATGGCTAGGCTTGTTTAGATCGAAAGGGTTAGTAAGTTAGATGAGGCTTGTTGATCCTAGGGGGATTAGTATGTCTGGCTAGGATTGTTTGGCCTAAAAGGGTTAGTAAGCTAGACAAGGCTTGTTTGGTCCCCAGGGAGATCCATTTGTCTAACTAAGCTTGTTTGGCTTGAAAGAGTTAGTAAGTTAGACAAAAGCCCAGATGGATCTACCAGAGAACTCACTGTGATGCTGCTCCGAGACGTTAAAGGGGAGGAT
Source organism: Pseudotsuga menziesii (assembly GCA_001517045.1). NCBI lineage: Eukaryota > Viridiplantae > Streptophyta > Pinopsida > Pinales > Pinaceae > Pseudotsuga > Pseudotsuga menziesii. The sequence goes on from LPNX010894769.1 coordinate 594,404, forward strand.
GTATCCTCAGCATTGCTATACTATTGATTGTTGATGATTGTTGATGATGGTTGCTGAGATATTTTGATGATTGTTAGACGATTGTTTCAGTATTGTTATACTGATGCTTGCTGAGATGTTTGCTTCAGTATTGATGATTGTTGCTTCAGTATTGTTATACCAATGATTGTTGAGATGTTTGCTTCAGTATTAATTATTGTTGCTTCAGTATTTCTATACTGATGATTGTTGAGATGTTTGCTTCATGATTGTTATACATATGATTGTTGAGATGTTTGCTTCAGTATTGTTATATTGATTGCTAAGATGTGTGCTTCAGTATTACTATACTGATGATTGTTGAGATGATTCTTGAGATCATTCCAGTGTTGTTACACTAATGATTAATGATTGTTGATTGTTGAAGTTTCATTGTTACTACACTGATGATTGTTGATTGTTGAATTGATTGTTGAGATAGTTTCAATGTTCCTATAGTGGTGTAGCAGGATTAGTATTTTCATACTAAAGTTGATATGGAAGGTTCAATATTTCTATACTGATGTTGATAAGACAGTTTCAGTATTTCTATATTGATAATGGTGAGGTAGTCTCAGTATTTCTATAGTGAAGTTGATAAGATAGTTTCAGTATTTCTATACTGATGATGGTGAGGTAATTTCAAGTATTTCTATATTGACGTTGATAATGATATTGCTTCATCATTTGTATGTTGATGTTGATGATGTGGTTATGGTCCCAACACCTTGTGTTGATGTTGTTGATATGGTTGTGGTCTCAACACCCTGTGCTGATAATGATGATATAGTTGTGGTCCCAACACCTTGTGCTGATAATATTGATATGATTAAAGTCACAACACCTTGTGTTGATGATGATAATGTTGTATCAACATTTTTTTATGTTGACGATGATGACAATGATGTTCCATCATTTCGATGCTGATAATGCAGATAATGATATAGCATTTATTGATGATGTTTATTTAGCACTAACATGCTAATGCTATTGTTGTTGTTTCAGTATTCACATATTGATGTTACGAAAGACGGTTCAAAAGATGATTTAATATTCATATATTGACGTGACAAAAGATGATTCAGTATTCACACACTGATGTTATAGAAGATGATCCAGAAGATGATTCAGTTTTCATATACTGACAAGAGAGACGATGATTCGGTATCCACATAGAATATGATCCAAAAGATGATTTAGTATTCATATACTAACAAGAGAGATGATGATCCACTATTAATACATAGACTTAATAGATGATGAATCAATATTCACATACTGATTCTATAAGAAGAAGACCCAGAAGATGATTCAGTATTCCAATACTGATAATATAATTCAGAAGATGATAGAAGATGCTCGAGTACGTACAGAAGTTGATTCAATATTTATATACTGAAGATTGTAGAATATTATCCAGCTGAGATCGATGATGAAGATGAATGATGATGTTCCAAAAATTCCTGTGACATATAGAGATTCACCAGTCAGTTGTATAGTTGTGATGATAGTTGTTGTTGATGTAGAATACCTTTCTAGTTAAGACGGAGTGTTAAAGTATTGTAACTTTGGAAGATATTTTAGATGTATTGATTGTATTCCTCCTTCAGGATATGAGTTTGGTCTTGTTAGTATCATTGAAATAATTAAAGTAAAACTTTGGATGTAAGTCGGGTCAACAGTACCCAAGTGTCAATATAATAAATGTTATTTGTGGTGTCTAGTTGGGCAAGTGGGTCCAGTCAGTTAGAGAAGTTGAACATGTTAGGTTAGAGGTCAAGTCAACTGAAGAATATAAATAGGTGAGGCGCCTCTCTCATTCTCACACATCACACACTCAAGTATTGCACTAGAGAGAGAGAGAGAGAGTCTACTATGGAAGATGAGCAACTATTCTTGTTGTTGGGTTTTTACACTGTCTTGGTCGAACTCTATACTGAGGAAGTTTTGCAGGGTTTTCTCCCTTCTTGTTTCCCCGAGGAAATTATTTGTGTTCTCTTGTGTTATTGCAGTTGTATTTATTTCAGTGATCCTTTTCTTATGGTTATAATGGTATGATGCTAAATGTTTTAGACATTGTATAACCATTAAAAATCTAACAATTCCCATAGCTTGCTAAACTTGGTTAACTTTCTTCTAGCACATATTCGTCTAATGAAGGAATCCCATTCTCTAGGGATACCATTCAGGGTGGTCATCACCACTTCTTCTTCTTCAACCATATCACCAATGGCTTCTAACTGTTCTTTGATCTGAGATACTCTTGAGAAATATGATTGTATGGTCTCTGTCTTCTATATCTTCACACCCTTGAGTTGATTTCTCAAGGTCATTCTTCTCTTGATATTCTTTCCTTCAAACATATTAGTTAGTGCATCAAACATTTCTTTTGGAGTATTCTTTGAAGATACTTGGGAGATCAAATGATCCATGATGGAATTAGCTATGATCCTTTTTTACTTTGATCATATACTTTTTGTGTTTCGCCTTTTCCTATTCTCCCTCTAGTTCCTTGAACTCTTCTTTGATCAATCCATTTAGGTCATATTCTTCAAGGATGAGCATGATCCTGTACTTCCATGCTTTGAAGTTCTCTGATCCCTCAAGATTTTCATCAAGCTTGGTATTGTTTGTCATCTTTAATTAATGAGAACTTCAAATGGAAATATAGGGAATATAACTTACTAGTATGATGATTTCTTTTGGAATCTGCTTTAGGGTGACTTAGGGTTTGACTGAAAAAACCCTAATTTTCCAACTGGGATCACTTGTAGAGCTGATTGGAGGAAAATATGTGCCTCCCTAAGGTGAGCTAGACTCTATCTTTCTTTTCTGAAATTTGAGGAGAGAACCTTGAAAAATCGGATGCCCTAGTTTCTCCCGGTAGTAGTGGTAGGTCAAAAGGTGAAAATCCATCAAAATGGAAAAATTCTTCGACAGAAAGATGCACCCTCCTAGGGTGAGTTGAACGGACCTTCTTTTCTAGCTGATCTATGGAGGGATTTTTTCGGAATAGTAAACCCTAGCTTGTCGAATTGCAGGATAAGTTGCTGCACAATGTCTTCTTTCAAGTTAGCTCTGATGCCAAGTTAATATTTTAAAAGTTGTTGTACCAAAAACAAAAGGATCTTTGAATGAATAACAAGCAGAACAGAACAAAATAGAACACAAATATTTATCCTATGAAACCATCACGGGGAAGAAATCCTAGCAAAAATTCCTCTATATAGACTTCAACCAAGTATAGTGTAAGACCCAAAGAACAAGATTAGATTACTTCCTCTCCTCTAGATGGCCTACCTCTTCTCTCTCTAGCAAAACTTCTTGAGTGTTCTACTTGTCCAAATGAGGGAAGCACCTCTCCTATTTATACTAATTAGCTGAGAGGCCTAATAACCCAACTGGGTTGACTTCTCCCTGCTGCCAGGGCCAAATTTCCTTGGAAGACTCAAAAATACATTTTAATAATAATTTTATGGGTACTACTGACCCAAATTACAATAGAGGTTTTACCTCAAGCCTTTACATGACCAAATACATCAATGAAATCCCTAGTTGGAGGAACAACATCTTCAGAAGGGGTAATAACAATAATAATACAAAATAGAATATCTCCTGCAGTTACATTTCTTTAACATGAAGACATTGACATTGACAATGATAGTGACGGTGACAGTGACAGTGATAGTGATCGTGATAGATTGATACTCTTATTTATTTTAGGGTGGAACAATGGTGCTAGGGTAGGTTGATTCCTATGATATTAGGAAGTTGGAGATTCCTTCTAATTGATGCTAGAGAACCAAGGTGGCAAGGTGTTTCTAGGGTGAGTTGGAGCTCATTGAGGATTATATTCCTTTATATAGGTTGGAGCCTATGGATCAGGTGGTTTTAGCCTCCTTCTAGTGGGTTCTTGAGAATCTATGGAGTGGGTGTTTCCTTCTAGTTGGAGATGGTAAAGCTACAAGGCTATAGCCTCCTTTGAGTTGGTGCTCATAAATAGGAAGTTGGTGCTTCCTATGAGTGTAATCTTGTTATCATATAAGAAACATATTCTGTGGTTTTCTCCCATTTGTGTTTCCACGTAAATCTTTTGTGCACTGTGTATTATTTTATGTAATGATGAATGATATTGTTAATGGTTAATGTTACATGATGTGCTTAAGGTTAAAATTTTTAAAACGTTCTCTATACCGATTCATCCTTGCCTCTTGGTATTGGTGAATATTCCAACAATGAAAAGCATTGCATGACCTAGTTTAACAACATATAGGAATATTTCAATATATATATGATAGTAATTAGAGAAGAAGGAAAATTCAAACACATCTCCATGCATCTAGAGGATTATGCATATAATTGGTATATGTGGTGGAAAGGATTTTTTTCATATAGATGGTGTACGTTCAAGGATCATATTCTTTAAAATATTGCAAGGTATTGCATAGAATGATTTTTTTCCCAAAACTCTCTAGACTACAACAAACAAGTGATATGGACAAATACACATGAGTGGGAATCCCTAGTTAAACGAGTATATGAGTTATCATTCGACCAATTAATATAATCCTATGTATAAGGACTAAAACCACACATCCATAATGAGTAAAAAACCGCATAATATTACATCTATCAAAAAGCTTGGTCTAAGGAAAATCCATAGAATATAAAATTGAAAGGTCATCTCAAAAAATATTTGACAAGGGTTACTCACGATGGAATGAGGGTGAATGTAGATAATGTGGAGATAAGTGATCATCAATTCACAGAAGCAACAGAGAATCAGATACCCTTAGTAGCAACTCTGATGATGAAATAAAAAGGAAGGAAAACAATTGTCGTAAGTGCAGTAAGAAGTGGGTCTCGGGACATAAATGTCCATCCAATCAATTACATCAACAGAAAATTATAGATCTAAAGGAAGTAAAGGTTTCTATTGAAGAAGGAATGTTAGACTTTCAATATGATGAACAATTCCCAAAGATATCATTGGAAACAATCAAATGCACAAAGAAGACTCAGAAGGAAGAAGTGAAACCATCCATAGTAAAGTATACTCAACCCCATTTAATGAACAGTGACAATTGCTAGAACATTAAGGATGAAAAACCCATGATATCACTTACAACCATTACATTAAAAATGGAGCCAAATAGATTACAACTAAAGGGTAGCATCAACAATAAAAATATCACAATCCTTGTAGACTCAAAAACTATTCAGAATTTTGTGGATATAAATCTCACAAAATAGTTGAACCTTTTTGTATATCTTGTGAAGGATTACATTGTTACAGTCATTGATGGCAACAAGTCAAGGGAATAAGAAGGTGCCATAAAGTCTTTATACAAATACAAGATTTGGAATTACAAATTGGATGTTATGGTTTACCACTTAGTGGGATGGACATGGTATTAGGGGCATAATTGTTGTTGCAATTGGAACCCTATGCCACAAAGCTCTAAGAACAAGTTATGGAATTCAAATGGCAAGAAAGTAGGTACAAATCAGATGGCTCAGGAAGCCTATGTTAGCCTCTCCAAGAACTCACAAATTAATAAATTCACCAATATTCAACCATGATCTATAATCAAGATGACTTACCACTATGGTAGACAAAGTAATCCATAATTGCTTTGAAGAAAAAACATCTCAAAAGGGGAGGGAAATGCTACATATATTAAATAATAAAGCAATAAATAAATATACCACAGTAAATTAAGTAATGAATGAATAAAAAAAATATGTTTAATAAATTTAAGTTAAAGTGATTATTAAATGGTTTTAAGGAAGCATGTTATTTAAGAACACAAATTAAAAGAACATGTCTCTTGGTAAAAAGGTGCTTACATAGGTTATATATATGGGACCTTTCTTTTGTAATATCATCTTATAAATTATTATTCAATTATTTGCATTTATATATTTTATTGTCTCGGTCCATTAAGAAAATATTAGTGAGCTTACACTCCATCAATCTATCCATACTATCCCTGGTACCACATCATCTCCAATTGTGCATCTCTCCAAAACAAGTGAGGAACAATGGGCAACGTACCTCCTACGAGATCTAGTACAACCAAACCTGGTCTAACCACGCAAATAGTGTTGTTGAACAATCTTCAAACTACCCAATTATTCTGCATTTAGGGGACTAACCACCCTTTCCCAAAACATTCCAATATGTTTGCATGAAAAACTAGGGCTCATAAACAACAATTACCTTTCTTTCCACACTAGTGCAACGAAAAAATCAATTTTTTTCTCAACTAACTCCCAACCTAATGCATCTAATCCTCCCTAATAATGTTCACTCCCCACAAAAGAAAATATAATTAGGTGTCATAAATAGGTTTATGGTGAAAGAGTTATGGCAATTTTACACGTCATATGATAAACACTTACTAACCTTATTTTAGCCCCTTTAGGTAAAAAACCCTAATCAAATATTAAGAGCATACATTTTCTCAAATAAATCATTACTCACTATTTCTACCTCACAATGTCCTTGACTTCTAGGCTTGGTTATCCACATTTAAATGGATTATATAACTTAGGGTACGAGTTGACAATGATATTTAACAATCATTCAGGTTGCACCCATAATCTGAGCTAAGTTAGTATGAGTTTTCATAATTATATTCCTATGGCATTACTCGGAGTCAAGTGTACTTAAATGCCATCATTAGTTCCATAGATTTCATGTATATGATAATAAAAATAATCCAAGTGTTATATATCTTAAATGAACACAATGATTAAATAATAACACAATGTTCCAAGCTCATGAATGTCCCCAAAGCTTATATTGAGTCTAATCACAATAAGATAAATATGAAGATATAACATAGCTTATAGATACAATAATAATGTCCATACAAAGTAACATGGAATATAAATGTCAAACATGAAATAATAACAACTTTACATGTTCATCAACAACAAATATAACAAACAACTAATACAACCGATATGATCAAAACAGGTCTTATAAAAAAGCACAAGATTAGGTGTTACAACTCCTCTCCCTTGAAAAGGTTGTGTCCATGGAGATAAATTGTATGAAAACAAATAGGGGTAAAGTCCCCTTCTCTTAGATTCTAATCCGCATGTATCATTTGCTTTTGCATGGTGTCTCCATTGGATTTTGATCCAGTTAATAAGTTTACTCTACAAGTGACATTGTCTGGTTCCAACTCTCATCAAGGGTTTAGTGTGCAGATCTCCACTATACTCCATCTATATGTCATTAAAATCCAATACATGGTTCCACTCCAATAAGTAATTTTTTTAGTAAGGATACATGGAGCACATTATTAATATCTAAGTGAATGCCAACATTTTGATAAGTCCATGGTACCTTCGTTCCAATTTTGTTCATTTTGTTCATTTACATAATCATAAGGAATTGTCTTTGGCTTCACATGAGGAAATACTTTCTCACCAACTTGGAAATTTTGTTCTATTATTTTCTTATGGACATAGATTTTATGTTTATATTGTCCATTCTTCTTGCTTTCCTTCACTTGATTTTACTATTCTTTACATTTCTTTTAAGGTTCTACTACCTCGAGTCTTTCTCACTTCTAAATTGTCTCAATAGCGGGTTGTGCTTTAAATCTATATAAGGCTTCAACTGGGTTCTTTTTCATAAATTTACCACTCAACCAGTTACCAATGTTTTGTGTGAGATCTTATTTTCTTTAAGGGGTTGTCTTCGGTTTTTCTTAGTACATCTCACTTGATTTAATCAAGTACATTGCACTCTTTATGAGCAAACTTAAATCTAATTACGAGTGAACTTAGTACCTTTACTCACCACAAGTTGGAGTAAACTAAACTCTAAAAAATTTAGACCTTATTTCCAGTGAGTTTTTTACCAAATTCTGGTGAGAATTGTTCAATTAACAATTTTAAGTGATTAAAATGAGACAAAATTAATCCAAAATATTTCTGAAATCAAAATTACAATTTCACGTGATATTGGAGAAGCTAAACTCCCCGCAAAACTCACATAACAAATTGCAAATTTTCTAGAATTTAACTGACTTCCCCACAAGTTAAATGTTTTAGCTGCCGTCGTCGTCACACTATATGCATCCCGAACAGCCTCGTCCCTCGGCATTAGCACAACCAAACTTCCTGCAAGTCTCCCAATACCTTGGTGTTGGTTGAGGCCACATGGGAGTGGATCCATGTATGTTATCACCATTGGGCCAAGTTCAGGCGTGAGCTCATTTTCCATGGCTCTAATTAAAAATTACACATGCAACGTATCCCTCAAAACAACTCAAGCGTTGAAATTTCGAAATATAATGGCAACCAAATCAATATGAGGATATGGTATTTTCACTGCAGGGTTTCAATGTCGAAATCACAGGGGCAATGTTACCTCTGCAATGTTGTGGGGAGCACAGGAGGCAGCGGCTGCTATTATGCTTTGTCGGGCTGGTGCTTAACCTTCACCTTAACAATTTTTTTGTCAAAACTATCCATACGAAGGCTAAGGCCAAGGCCAGGAATGATTACCTTCCACCTCATCAAATGCTGATTGGGAATCAGAACTTTCATGCTATGGATATGGGGATTAACATGGACAAGGACAGAGTTATCAGATTGCTGTGTAATGAGGGCCAATTGAAAGAGGCGCTCCACCTACTAAGTTTTATGAGCCGACCCGATTTTTCGACATATTCTTCGCTCTTGCATGCCTGTCTTAAGTCCAAGGCTCTTCCAGAGGTCAAATTAGTCCACGCCCACATGATGATGATCGACACGGGATTTCAGGCAGACGTCATTACGGCGAGCAGACTTGTGAGCGCGTATGCCAAGTGCGGGAATCTGGTGGATGGTCGGCGAGTTCTAGCTGAAATTCTTCAACCAAATGCAATCTCGTGGAACGCCATGATCGCTGCTTATTCCAGGCATGGCCATGATGAGGAATCGTTGAGATTGTTCCGCCAAATGCAGCAAGCAGACATTTCACCTGATCACTTCACCTTAGCCACTGTTCTACCAGCATGTGGCAACTTGGAAGCCCTCAGATGGGGTAAGGAGATCCATGAAGCTGCCGTTCGAAGTAGCTTTCAATCTGATGTCTTCGTAGGGAGTGCTCTTTTAGATATGTATGTTAAGTGCTCCCGTTTGGAGGATGCACGCAAAATGTTTGACAGAATGCCTTTAAGAGATGTGGTATCTTGGAACGCAATGATGGCAGGATATGCTCAGAATGGGCTCGTCCACGAGGCCCTAAAGCTCTTTCAGGAAATGCCCGAGCAGAATGTCATATCATGTAATGTGATGATTGCAGGATATGCACAGAATGGGCATGTCGATGAGGCGTTGGCGCTGTTTCAAAAAATGCCAAAACGAGACATTGTCTCTTGGACTACAATGCTAGCAGGATTTGTACAAAGCGGGCGTGTTGATGAAGCTGTAGAGCACTTTGAGAAAATGCCTGAACGAAATGTGGTCTCATGGAGCACGATGATTGCAGGATATGCACAGAATGGACATGCAGACGAGGCCTTGGAACTTTTCAAACAGATGCTATTGTCAGGTGTGAAGCCAAACCCCGTTACCTTTTCTGGGGTTCTCCCAGCATGTGGCAACTTGGCAGTTCTGAAAGATGGCAAAGAGGTACATGAAGACATTATTAGGAGACGGTTTGAGTCTAATATCTTTCTCCAAAATGCCCTTATAGACATGTATGCAAAATGCGGAAGGATAGAGGACGCGCGAAAGGTTTTTGACAAGATGAATATACGAAATGTGGTGTCATGGACTGCAATGATTGTTGGATATGCCATGCATGGGTATGGCACCCAGGCCCTCCAAGCGTTTGAGCATATGCAACACTCTGGCATAAAGCCAAATAATGTCACCTTAATTGGTGTTCTGTCTGCATGCTGCCATGCAGGCCTAGTGGATGCTGCTTGGCAATATTTTAATGGCATGAGTGAAGTTTATAACATAACACCTACAGTGGAACATTATTGTTGCATGGTTGACATTCTTGGCCGTGCGGGGCACCTGGATGCAGCACAGGAATTTATCACTAAAATGCCTTTGCAACCTGATGCTGCTGTGTGGAGGACTTTGCTTGGTGCTTGTAGACTGCATACTGATATTGTGCTAGCAGAACATGTGGTACAATACCTTATTGAGTTGGACTCTAAAACTGCTTCACATTATGTGTTACTGTCAAACATCTATGCATCATCTGGTAGATGGGATGATGCAGAAAAGGTACGGAAATTGATGAAAGACAGAAGAATAGAAAAGGTGCCAGGATGCAGTTGGATTGACGTCAACAATAAAACATATTCTTTCCTTGTGGGAGACAAATCACACCCAGAAACACAGAAAATTTATGCAGTGTTGGAGACATTGTCTGGACAGATAAAGGAGGCAGGGTATATGCCTAATACTGACTTTGTGCTCCATGATGTGGAGGAAGAACAAAAGGAACAGTTTATACATTTCCATAGTGAGAAGCTGGCCATTGCATTTGGTCTCATCTCCATACCTCCAGGGATGTCTATTCGGATTGTTAAAAATCTTCGAGTGTGTGGTGACTGCCACATTGCCACTAAATTCATTTCTAAAATTGTAGCACGTGAGATTATTGTGAGGGATGCTAACCGTTTCCATCATTTTAAGGACGGTCAGTGTTCTTGCGGGGATTATTGGTGATGACGAGAGAATAGCCAAATGCATGTTAAAGTTGTCAGTTATTGATAGATTGATAGGGTATGACTAGAATGATACAAAATTTTGACTTCTACTATTAATATGATCATAATTCTGCTGAAACGTATTTTCTTTTTTATTAAGACTTCAAAGAAGAGCTTAAAAAACACTTATTGCAGTCCAGATGAGTACATTCTGCTGTTACAAAGGGATTAGGAAAGTGCAGTTCAAGTGACTTTTGAGCATAACTGTAATAAGTTTAGGACTACCAAATTGATAAGAAACTGGCTTATAAAACTCACATCATTTAGTTGGTAGCAACCTTAAATGACACAAGACCTGAACAACATAAAGTATTTAGCTTGTCAACCATATAAAGTAGCCAGTAATTGAAGCATTCTTCGCAGGTGCATCAGTCTTTCAGAAATCTGCACCCAATTTTATCTTCCAAAGGCACCTTCTACAATTAGAGTTAACGACAATGTAAAGTTGTCAAGATATCTTGTACTTGGGCAGAACATGGTGACACCTTTTCAATGCCATACATGCTTCTATGAATTGATGACAGGAAATGCCTGGATATCCTCCTTCAGCATCCTTCCCTTCATGTCAGCTGTCAATGAACGACTTTACAAAATTCTCTATAGTCAATCCATCCTTAGTTTGTTATTTCAATGCAGCCTGACAAATGGCAATCTTCTGCAGCAGCACTGTTGTCAGGAAAATTAGCCACACATCATTCTATGACCCATCTCCTTCAACCACGACTAATTAATGAAAGGCTCCAGACTCTATTGCAACTATTCCGATAGATCTCTGGTTTTCTCTGCCATGGCAGTCTTACATCAAATAACTTTGGGAAATGTCATGCCTAGATACAGGTTGCTTTAATTAAAAATATGAATTTCAAATCTACCAACTCCAAGGTCCAGTTACAGGCTATTGAAGTGATCCAGTGTGGATGATTGATAAATTTCAAATATTAGACATGCACGATGCTGCTTTGATAGCAGGGAGCCCATAAGGAATTCATTCAAATTAAAAATTCTAGGCTTTAATATCAATCATTGCGTCAACCTAATAAATGATGCCAATGATGCCAAGACGATGCTGAATAATGGATGAATCAAGAAGCACCCATACCATGTCAGTGGTCAATTTCGATGAATTTACACTCCTATCAGGTGGTCACATTGCCTCTTGCCACCTGATAGAAGAATGACAGCTAATTGAATGTAACCAACCTTGGTCTCTCATGGGTGATCTTTAATTGTGTTATGAAAGATCGCTGAGAGATTTCAATCTGTAGTATTCTCCAGTGTTAACCTCCATTATAACTATTCTCGGATCTGTAGAAGTAGAAAGCAAGAAAGTGGAGTGACAGGTATGACAAAGTAGATCTCATACCTAGAGGAATTAAATTACAGAAGACTTAAAAGGACACCAAAAGAGAATATATAGAAGTAGGGAGGGACAAATGAGATTCAGAAAATAAGGACAAAAGGTACCAAACTCAGAGCTCAATGGAACTTAATAAAACTGAACCTCTTGACTTGTATATCACATCTCCTTATAGAGGTGTGCTGAAGTGGAGATCCCAAGTATGTCTGTTGCCTGTGTAATACGTTGTGTCCTAAGTTTTGATCTTCTGTCAATACTCAAGACAATGGAATTTCCATGAATCTTTAAAAGGTGGAAGTCAGAGAGTACATTTACAACTGTCCATATCACCCCTTAAGAGGATGTTGTTTCATTTGGTTTGTGGATGATCCTTTTGGTCTTTGCTTTATTGGGCCTCACAGTGCCAACAGATCTAGTTTTAATGTCAATCAGTTATCAGCCCATTCTTTGCAGCATGTCTCCATAACAATGTAAGGCGTTCCCTAGTTTAGCATGCTTCACCACATCCGTTGTTAACCACTCCTAATATGATCGACATCTATTTCTGATTTGTTATTAAATTCGTTAACGATTTTTTTGAAGTTTTTGAAAATGCTCCTAAAATGCCTTTCATTTGTTAGTTTTCTATCAACAAAAAGAGCGTAGGGGGGGTGCATTTAAATTTGATGACTTTATTTGCCCCCACCTGCAGGTATATTCTCTCCCCATCCATTTTGCTTTACACCTCAATTGATTGACTTAGGGTCTTGAACCTGTAGGCCCAGGCCATTATGGTCTCACTAAATAGAGCTCAGATAAGATCCCTTTAGGCCCTCTTTCAGCCTTAGTGACAGATGTAAGATATTTGAAATAAGGATGAAGGCACTGGGCATCAAATACTTTGTCAATTTCCAACCTCTATCTGATGCAATTTATTGCATATATAAATTTGAGGTGGATCTTCTCAATCAGGGTTTGTGTTATCCCCAGTTGTGCTTGCGCTATTGGAGGTTTAAGATCTAGTGAGATTCCATCAGGTTAGTTCCATTACAAGTGCATCCAGATGTTGACATTGATCAGAACTTTTTCTAGAGTCAGTTTCAGTAGAGTCCGAGGAAACTGGTAACTTAGGAGTTTGCTTTTTTCCAGGAGCCTGAGATCTGCGGCACACATGCGTCCAGTGAAATTCTTTTGGATGCATGTGAGGTGACGTGCTATATTTGGTCACATTCTCACTGATGTTACCTTCATGATCAGTCTTTCTTGTTTTTTTCTGTTCTCTTTTTCAGAAATAGACTGATGTTCAAGGATGGAATTTGATGGGAATAATTTTCCATCACAGGGAAATTTGTCCATCAAATATGGTACAAATTTCCCAAAAACATAATCGATCTTCATTAAAATTGTCAAAATTGATAACACATTTGTCAAAACCATCAAATTTGATGAGTGGCTTTGTTTCCAAATTCCAGCCCTACTGATGTTACCTTATAATCAGGGTTTCCTGCTTTTTCTTTTTTTCTTTTTCAGAGGTAGATTGCTTTTTGGGAATCTCTATAATTGGCAGTTTCTAAATGTGGCAGGTACAGGTTAGATGTCATTGTTCCAAGCATAGAGTGGTGGGGTGGGTTCAAGGTCCCAGTGGGTGAAAGAGTGGTGAATCAAGAGCAGTGTTGAGCAGGTTAGTGGTTCTCCCAGTGTGGCATGTGGCATCGAGTTGAGAAGTTTCTATTTATATGAGTTCCAAAATTGCCTTATGCAAAAACCTTAAATTGCACTCCCAAACCCTAATTTGAATTGCCGAATTTAATTGTCATTCTCATTTAGTTTGACTTTCCAAAACCCTAGTTTGAGTTGCTAAATTCAACCCTCATCCATTGTTAGCATGTGAGATAAGCCTAAAAGCTGATTTGACTTCCTTGGCATGTTAGATGAAACCCTAATTCGCCTTGGCTTCCATAATTGGTAACTTTCTTAATAAGACCAAGCAAAAAAGCCTTAAAAAGGTTATTATTGCCAAACTTTACCAAGAATAAAAACCTAGGTCAACTTCCTTTGCATAATTAGTAATTGTGCCAAGTTTACTAAGCTGGAAAAAGGCCTAATCTGATTGCTTTATCCTATCTCCACATGCAAGTTTTTCTTAAGTCCTAATTCAAATTGCCTTGGCCTTTGTTAGCATATTTTTTTTTCAGGAATTATAGCCAAAGGAAGTTAGGTGGAAGCCATTTATGGCAGCTTTTGTGCATGTGAAAGCTGTTGATTTTTCCTGAGCAGCATCGAGAGCCATTCTCTTAGGAGAATGGGGACATCTAGTCAAGGACTAGGATGTGGAACCAGTCCAGCACTGAGGGACTCAACCTTGAGTTGAGTGGCCATTCTGTTGAATGGAGACATCTGGTCAAGGACCAGGATGTGGAACCAGTTCAGCACTGGGAGACTCAGCCTAGAGTTGAGTGGCCATTCTGTTGAATGGAGACATCTGGTCAGGGACCAGGATGTGGAACTAGTCCAGCACTAGGGGACTCATCCTAGAGTTGAGTGGCCATTTTGTTGAATGGAGACATCAGGTCAGGGACCAGGATGTGGAATCAGCCCAGCACTGGGGGACTCAACCTAGAGCTGAGTGGCCATTCTTTGAATGGAGGCACTTGGTCAGTTACCAGGAAGATGAACCAGTCTAGTACTGGGGGACTCAGCCTAGGGATGAGGGCCATTCTTCGAGAGAATGGAGGTGCTTGGTCTGTTACCAAGTATTTGACCTCGAGTCAAATTATGCAGCCTATGGCTGAGGCACTTGGTCTGTTAACAGTATATCACTATAAGTCCTAGACCGGGTCTGGGCATGTGAGGCACTCCGACCCTTGATCTGTGGGCTTTGTGATCTTCTCCAAGGCTTAGCTACCCTTGGTTAAGACACCTAGTACCCGATCTTGGTGTCACACAGAGTGTGATATAAAAGCATTAGTAATTCTCTCTATTTATGATGATGTACTTTGAGTGGGGATGAAGGACCCCTATGTCCACTTGTTTTGACCACAGGGAACTTGAAGAAAAATACATAAGGACCCTTAGATCACTAAGGAGTTGAAGTGAAAGTGCAAAAAGACCTTTAGTTTCACTAAAGGTAAAAGTCAAAGAAATAAAAGAATAAAATATTATTATTTTGTTCTTTTATGTTTTGGTCCACTTACAAGTGATTCAAAGGCTATAAAAGAAGGTCAATCCATTTCATTTGTACACACACACTTGCTCATGATCTTATAGCTACTCAAGGAATATTTTCGCTGGTATTGTGGAGAAGGACAATTTTGTGCTTATGCCCTAGCATGGAGGATTCTAGCTAGGCCACCCACTCTTATTGTAGTCTAACCCTAAACCAGGGTTTCGCCCACGGTGATTAGCAGCAACGGCATTTTTCTTCTTCTTCACGAGTTAGGGCATCATCAATACCTCACGGTAGCAACATCATTCCTCCACGGGCAACATCATTCCTTCACAGGTAGGTTTGGAACTCTCACGGGTAGCTTGAACTCTTCACAACTGGCCTCCTTCCAGCACTCGAGCAGGCTGCAAATACATCTGTGCAACACCCTCCTTCACGGGCTGCCCATACTCGGCCTTGACCTCTCTGATGTCCATTCGGGCAACTCCATCAGGAGCTTAGAAGGTCATCGAGGCAGCAACAAACACTCATGGGCAGACAGGTGCAGGGATCCGGGCATTAGCAGCAGGCTTCCGAGCAGCAGCTAGGGCTTTCGGGTAGTAGCTTGGCCATTTGGGCAACAGCAAGGCCATCCGGGCAACAGTTAGGGCATCCGGGCAATAGTTGGGTTATTCGGGCAGCTTCCGTACAGCAGGTACGGATTCGTACAGGCTCGGGAAACCGTCTGAGCAAGCAACAATAGATCTGGGCAACAGATCTAAGACCTTTGGGCAACTGAGAGAATTAGAGAAGAAAGCCCTAACTTGGTTTTTGTTGTAAAATTCATCATTTGTGGATTTTTATCTGTGGTACAAACCCATTAGGGTTGAGAATTTTTTTAAGACTCGGTCATCTCATTTTAAGAGATGAATTACTGATGCTTTTGGGGTTTTTGTCCTTTAAAGGTTTCCCCGGGAAAACTACTGTGTTCAGTGTGTGTGATGTTGTTGATGTTTCTACTGCACTTGTCTTCTGTTATCTTACAGTTTGCAAAATTTTAAAGAATTCATGCTAATGCTAAAATTTAACATGGTATCAGAGCTTAGCATGTGAAGACCTAGTAAAAGGCAAATTACTGTTGTCTTCCTAGACCTTGGGATATTTTGCAAACTTGGACAACTGACTAGCAGCAGAGATGGCTACCAACATCTTCAAACTAGAAAAAAAGTTTGAAGGTTCAGCCAACTACATTTCTTGGAAGGCTAGGCTCACAACCATCCTGGAGGAAAATGATCTTGATGAATTGGTGTTCAACACCATAGAAGAGCCAACATCTAATGCTGGCAGAATTGCTTACAAGAAGAAGCAGGCTAAGGCTAGAAGTATCATCTATGATTATGTCAAAGAAGCTTTGATGCCCAACACCACATCATGGAAGACGGCCAAAGAATGCTTTGACACCTTGACGAACCTATATGAAAAGAAGGCTCCCAGTCAGAAGAGAGTTTTGAAGAAAAGGCTTCGGACATTGAAGATGAACAAGGATGAAGGAGTTGGACCCTTCTTCACAAAGATTGCACAGGTAAGAGATCAACTTACTGCTATTGGTATTATTGTAGATGACGATGACCTTGTGCAGACTGTAGTCGATGGTCTCCCAAACTCTTGGGAAACATTTCTGGCATTAGTAAGTGGATGTGAAAATCAACCAAACTTTGAGAGACTGTGGCATGATTGCTTGGAAGAAGAAGGAAAATTTTCATGCAAGGCACCTGGCACTAAGGAAGGAAAAATTGCCCTTACAACTAAGACAAAGAAGTTCAAGAATCCCTCCCCTCAACAAAAGAAGGGAAAGAAACCACAAGGTAAGCACATTGATGTTTCAAAAGTGGAATGCTACAATTGTCACAAGTTTGGGCACTTTGATAGGGATTGCAGGCAGTCCAAGAGGAAATTCAAAAGAAGATTCCAAGCTTCTGCTGCAAAAGAGGAAGAAGAACCCAGGAAGAAGAAGAACACCAAGACTACCAAAGAAGAGGAACCTAGAAGAGAATACTACCTGATCTCTACCCATTCTGGATCCATCACCGACAGCGCTAACTCTTGGTTAGTAGACAGTGGTGCCTCCAGACATATGACAGGTAATCGAGGAGCACTCACTAGTTACAGAAAGAAGAAGTTCACTACGCAAGTAGAACTTGGAGATGACTCCACTTACAAAATTGAAGGAGTTGGGTCAACCACACTTCAACTGGATTCAGGTACAGTTTTACATATTGATGATGTCTTATATGTTCCTGGTTTAAAGAAGAACCTCCTCTCTGTTGCTCGTTTAGAGGACAAGGGCTACAAAGTCCTCTTCATGGACAAGAAAGTCCTTCTATGGGCAAAGAATGAAAAACTAAGCTCAGTTGTATAGATTGGGGTTCGAGAGGGAGGTCTTTATAAGGATTCTGGAAATTCCACTCATGCTTTGGTTCATCACACAGTTGATCCATCTGTGGCATCGGAGGTTTGGACACCTCCACTATACAGCTCTTCCAAGCCTACAAAAGATGGTGAGAGGTATGCCAGAGGTCTCTCCCAAACATGATGGAATTTGCAAAGGTTGTGCTCTAGGTAAGAACACTAAGAAATCCTTCTCTAGAAGCAAGAATAGATCTAAAGGTATATTGGATTTGATTCACTTTGACATTTGTGGGTCCATGTCTTCACCCTCCTTGAGTGGGTGCTTGTATTATGTCTTGTTCATAGATGATCATTCTCGGAAGTCATGGATTTACTTCCTCAAAGCCAAAAGTGAAACTTTTGACAAGTTCAAAGAGTTCAAGGCTCTGTTTGAAAATCAGACAGGCATACACATCTATATCCTAAGGTCAGATAACAGAGGTGAGTATGAGTCTAATGAGTTTGATGATTTTTTCCGAGAAGCAAGAATCAAGAAAGAGTTGATAGTACCGTACAACCCTCAACAGAATGGGGTTGTAGAAAGGAAAAACAAAACTATCTGTGAATATGCTAAAGCCATGCTTACCGATCTTGATCTTCCTTTATCTCTGTGGGCTGAAGCTGCATGTACTACTGTGTACATCCAAAACAGGAGCCCTCATGCTATCTCAGGGGAGAAGACTCCGGAAGAAGTCCTCACTGGCAAGAAACCTGCAGTTGACCACATGAGGATTTTTGGCACTCTAGTTTGCATTCATGTGCCAAAAGAAAAGAGGGCTAAGCTAGAGCCTTCCGGAAAGAAAGGTATATTTGTCGGTTACAGTGACAGCTCGAAGGCCTACCGCATCTATGTCCCCGAACAGAGGTACATTGAAGTCATTAGAGATGTGATCTTCCATGAGGAAGTTGTGTTTCGTCAAACACAAGAACTTTTAAAGGAAGATGAATGATCTCCTCCTGAGACTCCAGATTTAGAATTTCAGAAGGAGAAAGAGGAATTTGAGAATCAAATTCCAGATGCACCTGAGGAAACTGAAAGTCCACCAGAAGAACTGCTTGAAGTTCCTTCTTCCAAAAGGAGACCTGCCTGGTACCGAGAAACAATACAAGAAGATGAGAAGCATAAAGCTCCTCCCGAGACTTTGAGAGAAAGCATAAGGCCACAACCTTCCACATACAAAGAAGCAACATACAAAGAAGCAACAAGTCAACAGGTATGGGTTGATGCCATGATTGAAGAGTACAATTCAATCATGAAGAATGATGTATGGGAAGTTGTTCCCAGATCGACAGGAAAGTCAGTGGTAACATCCAGATGGCTTTACAAAATCAAGCATGCTGTTGATGACAGCATTGAGAAGTACAAAGCCATATTTGTAGCTCGTGGTTTTACTCAAAAAGAAGGCATAGACTATGATGAGACCTTTGCTCCTGTCGCCAAGTATACTACTATCAGGACCATCATTTCTCTTGCTACAGTATTTAGATGGAAGTTACATCAGATGGATGTAAAAACAACCTTCCTCAATGGTAAGATTGATGAGGAAGTCTACATTGAACAACCTGAAGGATTTGTGACTCATGGGATTAAAACCCATGTGTGTAAACTGAAGAAAGCCTTGTATGGGCTCAAATAGGCTCCAAGAGTCTGGTATGCGAGGATGGATGGATTCCTTCACAGCTTGGGGTTTTCCAAAAGTACCGTTGACTCCAATCTGTATTTTAAGGTTGTTCATAATCATATCTTGATTCTTGTCCTATATGTGGATGACTTGTTCCTTACAGGTGAGGAACAACTGATAGCACAGTGTAAGAGGGAGCTCACCTCTGAATTTGAAATGAAGGATCTTGGTCTAATGCATTATTTTCTTGGCTTAGAGGTCTGGCAAAAGCCAAGCGAGATCTTCCTGACACAAGGGAAGTATGTAGTGGACATCTTGCAGAGATTTGGGATGCAGAACTGCAAGTCCATGAGCGTGCCCATGACTACCAACTTGACAAAGTTGCAAGACTCAACCACCAGTTCACAAGGTGTGGACTCTACTCTGTATTGACAGCTCATTGGGTCCTTGATGTATCTTGTACACACGAGACCAGTTATCTATTACACAGTGAATGCTCTGAGTCAGTTCATGTCCGATCCGAAGCACATACACTGGGTAGCTGCCAAACATGTACTCAGATATGTACGAGGTACTATCACTTATGGGCTCAGGTATACTTCCAGTAGTGGAGTATTGTTAGTAGGTTATGCTGACTCAAACTGGGTTGGCAGTGCAGTAGATCGGAAAAGTACTTCAGGTTACTTCTTCAGTTTGGGATCTGCAATGATCTCTTGGTCCAACAGGAA
Organism: Pseudotsuga menziesii; assembly: GCA_001517045.1. Taxonomy (NCBI): domain Eukaryota; kingdom Viridiplantae; phylum Streptophyta; class Pinopsida; order Pinales; family Pinaceae; genus Pseudotsuga; species Pseudotsuga menziesii. The sequence continues at coordinate 614,437 of LPNX010894769.1, forward strand.
ACATGGTTCCATAGCACAAAGTACAACTGAAGCTGAGTATATTGCTGCAAGTGATACCTGCAAGGAAGCAGTTTCGCTTAGGAAACTACTATCTGATCTGTTCAGTGGAAAGCTTGTCTCAACAATCATCCATTGCGATAATCAGAGTTGCATTAAGCTTTCAGAGAATCCGGTGTTTCATGATAGATCGAAACACATTGAAATAAAGTATCATTTCATCAGAGACCTAGTACAGAGAGGCACTCTGAAGTTGCAGTGCATTCGTACAAATGAACAGATTGCAGATATCCTGACCAAGCCTCTGCCAACAACAAAGTTCATGTACTTTCGTGACAAGCTTGGCATGGCAGAGAATACCTCTCTCGCTGAGAGGGAGTGTTGATTTTTCATGAGCAGCATCAAGAGCCATTCTCTTAGGAGAATGGGGACATCTGGTGTGGACTCAGCCACCAGTTCACAAGGTGTGGACTCTACTCTGTATCGACAACTCATTGGGTCCTTGATGTATCTCGTACACACAAGACCAGTTATCTATTACATAGTGAATGCTCTAAGTTAGTTCATGTCCGATCTGAAGCACATACACTGGGTAGCTTCCAAACATGTACTAAGATATGTACGAGGTACTATCACTTATGGGTTTAGGTATACTTCCAGTGGTGGAGTATTGTTAGTAGGTTATGCTGACTCAGATTGGGTTGGCATTGTAGTAGATCGGAAAAGTACTTTAGGTTACTTCTTCAGTTTGGGATCTGCAATGATCTCTTGGTTCAGCAGGAAACATGGTTCCATAACACAGAGTACAACTGAAGCTGAGTATATTGCTACAAGTGATACCTGCAAGGAAGTAGTTTGGCTTAGGAAACTACCATCTGATCTGTTCGATGGAAAGCTTGACTCAACGATCATCCATTGCGATAATCAGAGTTGCATTAAGATTTAAGAATTTGGTGTTTCATGATAGATCAAAACACATTGAAATGAAGTATCATTTCATCAGAGACCTAGTACATAGAGGCACTCTGAAGTTGTAGTACACTCGTACAAATGAACAGATCGCAGATATCCTGACCAAGCCTCTGCCAACAACAAAGTTCGTGTACTTTTGTGACAAGCTTGGCATGGCAGAGAATACCTCTCGCTGAGAGGGAGTGTTGATTTTTTTTGACCAACATCGAGAGCCATTCTCTTAGGAGAATGGGGACATCTCGTCAAGGACCAGGATGTAGAACCAGTCCAGCACTGAGGGACTCAACCTTGAGTTGAGTGGCCATTCTGTTGAATGGAGACATCTGGTTAGGGACAAGGATGTGGAACCAGTCCAACACTGGGGGACTCAGCCTAGAGCTGAGTGGCCATTTTGTTGAATGGAGACTCTGGTCAAGGACCAGGATGTGGAACTAGTCCAGCACTGGGGGACTCAGCCTAGAGTTGAGTGGCCATTCTGTTGAATGGAGACATCTGGTCAGGGACCAGGATGTGGAACCAGTCCGACACTGGGGGACTCAGCCTAGAGCTGAGTGGCCATTCTTTGAATGGAGGCACTTGGTCAATTACCACGAAGATGAACCAGTCTAGTACTGGGGAAATCAGCCTAGGGATGAGGGCCATTCTCCGGGAGAATGGAGGCGCTTGGTCTGTTACCAAGTATTTGACCTTGAGTCAAATTATGCAGCCTATGGCTGAGGCACTTGGTCTATTACCAGGATATCACTACAAGTCCTAGACCGGGTCTGGGTATGTGAGGCACTCCGAGCCTTGATCTGTGGGCTTTGTGATTTTCTCCAAGGCTTAGCTACCCTTAGTTAAGACACCTCGTACCCGATCTTTGTGTCACATGGAATGTGAGATAAAAACATTAGTAATTCTCTCTATTTATGATGATGTACTTTGAGTGGGGATGAAGGACCCCTATGTCCACTTGTTTTGACCACAGGGCACTTGAAGAAAAATACATAAGGACCCTTAGATCACTAAGGAGTCAAAGTGAAAGTGCAAAAAGACCTTTAGTACCACTAAAGGTAAAAGTCAAAGAAATAAAAGAATAAAATATTATTATTTTGTTCTTTTAAGTTTTGGTCCACTTACAGGTGATTCAAAGGCTATAAAAGAAGATCAATCCATTTCATTTGTACACACACACTTGCTCATGATCTTACAACTACTCAAGGAAGATTTTTGCTGGTATTGTGGAGAAGGACAATTTTGTGGTTATGCCCTAGCATGGAGGATTCTAGCTAGGGCACCCACTCTTATTGCAGTCTAACCCTAAACCAGGGTTTCAACCACGGTGATTAGCAGCAACAACATTTTTCTTCTTCTTCATGAGTTAGGGCATCATCAATCCCTCACAGCGGCAACATCATTCCTCCACAGGCAACATCATTCATGGGCAGGTTTGGAACTGTCACGAGAAGCCTGAACTCTTCACAGCTGGCCTCCTTCCAGCACTCAGGCAGGCTGCAAATACATCTGAGAAACACCCTCCTTCACAGGCTGCCCATACTCAGCCTCAGCCTCTCTACTGTGCATTCGGGCAGCTCCAACAGGAGCTCGGATGGTCATCCGGGCAGCAACAAACACTCCCGGGCAGACAGGTGCAGAGTTTCGGGCATTAGCAGCTGATTTTCGGGCAGTAGCTAGGGCTTCTGGGTAGCAGCTAGGGCATCCGAGCAACAACTAGGGCATCCGGGCAGCAGCTGGATTATTTGGGCAGCTTCCATACAGCAGGTACGGGTCCGTATAGGCTCGAGAAGCAATTTGAGAAGGCAGCAGTGGATCTTAGATCTTTGATTAGCTGAGAGAATTAGGGAAAAAAGCCCTAATTTGGTTTTTGTTGTAAAATTCATCATTTGCGATTTTTTATCTGTGGGACAAACCCATTAGGGTTTGAGAATTTTTGAAGACTCAGTCATCTCATTTTAAGAGATGAATTACTAATGCTTTTGGGGTTTTTGTCCTTTAAAGGTTTCCTCAGGAAAAACTACTGTGTTCTGTGTGTGTGATGTTGTTGATTTTTCTACTACACTTTTCTTTTGTTATCTTACAATTTTTCTTTTGTTATCATACAGTCTGCAAAATTTTAAAGAATTCATGCTAATGCTAAAATTCAACAAAAACTTACCCTTTTCAGCTTGGCATGTAACCTAACCCTCAATGAGAAGTTGTGGGGGCATGGTTAGGGCATGTTTTGACATAGTGAACACGAGCATCAACGAATCAATGAAAGAAACACAACTACATGAATGATTGTAGCGAATTGTCTGAGTGTACAGCTGGTGAACAACAAGTATTGTGGCAATTGGGCATAGATTATGTTACCGTTCAAACTAGCAGCCCTAAATTAGCAACACAATGTGGTTTGCATGCTAGTGAATGGTAAGCATATGGGAGAGATCTAGGCCCAAATCTCACCTCATCCCAGCTTCTCAACTACTTTGGGTAACTCCTAACCCAAGGGATAGCCCTTTTAAGGTACTTGCAAACACCAACAAGCAAATAAAACTTGCAAGGTTAGCTAGATAAAACCTGCAAGGTTAGCCTTTAACAAGAATCTTATCAAAGGACAAAGCAAAGCTCACCTCTTGACCTTGTTCTTGTAGAGTATCTCTTTTATTTTTATTTTGTGGGAGTCGTTGGGAGAGACCTATTAAGTTAGACCAAACAAATCTCACCAAAGTACTAAACAAGAACACACCTTGTAAGATGTATATGAAAGATCAATGGATCTACCCAGGAATCCTTCTTGAATGAAGTACTTTTGATTGGAGTCACCAGATAAGATCTGTAGGGTTAGTCCTTAACAACAATATATGTCCAAAACCAAACAAGGACATACCTCAATTTCTTACCAATTGTCATTTTTTCCAAGGGTATGAAAATACGACCTGAGCCAATCATCTCAAGTGTCTTGAAGTGTCCTTGGCAACGACGCCAAAAAAATGTTACTGTTCAAACTCACAACCTTGAATTAGCAACACAATATGATTTGCATGCCAGTGAATGGTAAGCATATGGAAGATAGCTAGGCCCAAATGTCACCTCAGCCCAACCTCTCAACTACTTTGGGTAACTCCTAACCCAAGGGAGAGCCCTTTTAAGATACCTACAAACACCAACAAGCAAATACCTTCTACAACCTTTATAGCAGACATCAGTTCCTTTATGGAGTCAATAGTGTGCAAGGAAGAAATTGAATCTTATTGAGGAGTTAATGTAATTATTGTGATCACTGTAAACAAATACTAGCAGTTTAGGACAATCAGTACAAATTTCCAATTTGCATTAATCTACAAATAAAAGGGCAGAAGTATAATCAACAACTGTAACTAGGTTTTTTTCCTTTTCACTGAAAATAGCAGTGCTGAAAATAGGCTCTTCAATACTACAGAAAAGCTCGGCCGAGGAATGAAGATAACCAGTTGAGTAAGCCAAATTTGCTTACCCAGCCAAATCTGCAAAAGGGTCTATTTTGACTTGTTTTGACAATGAATCAGCAGTTTGCTTTGACAATCTACAACAGATTTGTCTTTTGGCAATTAACATGTCATATGATAACTCCTAAAACATTGTTGGTCAAAAGAATTTGTCATATTTTTGACACTAAAAGGGTTGAAGATGAAAATAAATTTCTCTTAGAATGTCCCATGCACACCCACATTAGATTAGACTTTCAAAATATTTGTTACAATATTGACCTTCCTAAATTTTTTTTCCAACAAAAACGAATAAAAATATATAATATGTATAAAAGGTTGGAACCAACCAAAAATTATAGATAGTCTAAAGCTATCTTGCTAAGAGTTTGTGATTTTTGCCCCATTCCCAAAACAAACTAAAAAGGACTTGACCAAAGGACAAAAAGGCTCTTTATCTGCAGGTGATACAGTATTGGGAGTGCTATAAATGAGCATGTATTGACATAAAAGATAAATACATTTACATCTCATAACATAGACAAAAAATGAAGCAGGAAGACTTGTTCTTCAATCTTGAGCATGCCTATCTACCATTTGAAATGGGAGGCTAGAGTCTTCCTCAATTGCCTTCATTCCAAAGCGTGCAGTGGCTACACTGATTCGTATTCAACAACCTTTCCTTCTTATTTTTGAGGGGATCTGTCATGCCTGAGGCCATGCATGATCTCTTCCTGAGTTTTTATCATCAGGATTTCCAGCTCTAGCTTTCTGGTGAAGATGTTCCCAAAGCTATCAGTAAACCAGTATTTTCTTTTTCTTTTCAGGAACTTTTACTTTTGTTGGAAGACATACATACTTGTTCCTTTTATGACATCAGCCTTGGTCCACCAATCCTCCACTAAGCCTTTTCACAAATGGATTTTTGGGCTATCATTAGATCCAAATCATTGAAGAGGACGATAAAAAGTCCACCTTTGCCATAGAATGGGGGTCGTATGCATACAACGCCATTTTCTTTGGGTTTAAAATTCAGTGTAGCAAATATCTTCGATTTCTCCCAAGTTTTTCTTGTTGCCGATTTGTTCGATATTTTCATAAATCTTCAGGTCTATGTTTATTTTTGCCGATATTTCCTGATAATTTCCGATATTTTCCCCGATATTTTCGATAAGTTTCTTTCCAGGACCTTGACAATATATTCCCCGACACGATATTTGCAACATTGGTTTAAATAACCCATCAGCAGTATTCTCAAGGGTCGTGGTAGTTGTGTTCTATGAGGATATCCATAAGTTCCTCATGGAAGTATATTTGGATGATTAGACAGTGTGTAGTCTATTTAAAGATCAATATTCAACAACTTATCCATGTCAATTCTGAACCCATCAAATTGAACACTTTGCTCCCGAGGAGTGCATTGAGTAAGAGTAGGGTAAGGTGTCTCATGGCTTCCATCTTCCCTGCCATGCTCTCAAAGATCTCTCTAACCATATGCCTGAAGTCTCTTAGCTAATGATTTCTCTGCACAACAATATTTCCATAAAACTCTTTCCATGAACCTTTGCAGAGACTTCCCTTTCATTTCTTCGACTGCCCTGAACCACCAGATGATTGTTTTAATTCTACCTCCTCAAGATTGTAACATGTAAGTATACGTAGAGGAAACTAGCTTTGAGATCACTAGAAAGAGGGGATAAGCCAAAAGAAGGGGCTGAATGCAACTTCCCGGTTTCAAAGGCTTCTGTAATCTCACTAGTTAGCTGAGGGGGTTCCCTCGCTCAACAAATCCTTCGAGAGCTGTGAGCCTACTGTTTCTCATAATCGATCATTAAGCAAATGACCCTTCATGCTCTCTAAATAGAGATCATGGACCAATCGGGTACTAAGACATGGATTGGATCACTCTATGTCTAGAACATATCGTGGCCATCAGATGACTTAAGTACACATGCATACTAATACATAGTAAAGAAACACATTTTACCTAAACACACTTTAAACCAAATTGATATAAACTAACTCCCAAGTGTCTAAATATCCTCACAAATATGACATATAATCATCTTTGACTTTGTTAGATCCAACTCATATTATTGTTGACCCAATTTTTTTATTTTTCTTTTTAAATTCCAACTCATCAATAATTTTTGTGAGGAAGAGCCATGTGGAAGTCATAGTGCTCCATGAAGAAGGTTGTGTAAGTTGAGGAACTGAAAATGGGATTCCGGTTGTGGGCAGAGGGAAGTCTCTTTATCCAAACTTCAAATTTTAATTTTGAAAAGAATCTCATAAGAGATTTTATGTTTGGATAAATTTTAGACAGTAAAAGCACTCTTAACTCCCTTAACCTAGAAGGCATTTGAGTGCAAACTTTCTGCTGGTACTAATAGCACCGCAAAAGGGATGGACACATTCCTGTTGTTGCGTCTAGGTGGAGAGAAAGAAAATAAGGTAGTCTACCAAGTGTCAATAAGTAAGGTGTCTCAGTGTCATGATTATATATTGAATTAGATATGTTTAATATTGATGTGAGTTTGTGATGAATGCACAATCACTTGTTGAAATAGTCATGATATTGATAAGCCTTGCTAGCTATTTTGTGTTCATCATGTACATTGCATATTGAAGACAAGGAGCAAAATTAAAAAGAAAGAATATGCAAGCCGAGAACTTGTATTTTGAAGAGAAATTGTGCAAGCCTAGTATGAGCTGGAACCTCTTTGCAGGTGACTAGGGTTTGGGTGATCTTTCTATGCACACATTGAATAGCACTAGAGGGTGTTATGTGTGGCGGGGGTAATGTGAATCCCAATCTGGTTGAACTTGATTGAGGAAGTTTGGGTAGCCTTTCTATGCACACACAAAATAACACACCAGAGGGTGATGTGTGTGGTGGTGTAACGTGGACTCCAAACTAGCATCTTACATTGGAGATATGCTTTAAGCAAGGTCGGGGATGGGTTTTCTTTGACTTGCTTTGAGGATGTTTTTTCCTCTGATTGAAGACAAAGCGATGCAAGATGAGCACTTGCATGTCAAGGACTGAAGATGGTGATTATGCAAGTCAAGCACTTTCATGTTGAAGAAAGAAAATTAGTTATAACCAAGGTTTGAGCCCTATTGCTGGGTGTTTTGGTAGTTACCAAGTTATGAAACCACAGTTGTCGTATATCTCTAGACTGGATGCAAGTAAAGCACTTGCATTTTAAAAGAAAAGAGACCAAGGAGCAAAAACACCATGGCTGTGGAGCTCTAGATTGGGTCAAGACTAAGACAAGGAAAACTCTTACCCTTCTTTTTTACTTATGTTTTACTTTCTAGGAAAAAAAAGTGTTTGAAATGCTTTTTACAATTGAATTTTTTGTATTTATTTATGTTTGAAATAAATAATGCATGCTGGAATAATTGAAATTCTGTGAAAGAAAAGAAGACGATTGAAGTCATCTGTATGCATAAGCATAGGAAAGATTAAAAATGCATGGAAGTGTTCTAATAAAGGCATGAAATCATTGGTCATTTGATAAAATAAGATGGTCAATTTTTATTATTTTGGCCTAATGAATGCACGATATGTGATTTCAGAGGAAATACCTCCATTGGAAGTTGGATACTATTGACTTAAAATCTAACTAGGAGTGGGAAAAAATCTTGTTTCCATGGGCAAGAACAACACGATGGCGTATGCTACAATCCAAGGAACCAAAATCAACTCTAGAAGTGTAGCTTGAAAGCTGAAGTGCAAGGACAACCTTGTAGTGATTTGAAAATTGTGATGTATATAAACATTTTTTGAAGTGTTCATAAGTGTTGGAACATCAAGGACAGTGTTTGTATTAAGGGGGAAGAGAATGTAATACCCAAGTGTTATACCCCAAATTATCACTATTTTGCTGAGAGAAGAGAGTTCGATCCTTTGAATTCAATACTCCTTCATGCTATAGACACGAGCTATGTGGGAGAGGAGAAATTGTTGATTCTGAACTAGTAAACCTGTACAATTTTTTCCATCCAAACCTAAGTCTAACTCTGAGATTGCTTTTCTCCTTGAGGGTTCATGACCCCATCTCGGGGATGGTATCTACGTTGAAATACTAAGAACCAGATGCCCATGGATGGGTGTTGTGTGCCTTACCATAGTTGGTTTTGTAACTTCAAATGTCTAGAATCTAGATAAGTATTTAGTTTTGAAATGTAGCTAATGGTTTTCAATGTTAAATCTTGATTGGAACGCGATCCTGTAATTTAACACGTAAATCTTCTGTTTGAATGAGAAATCTATGTCTGAGGCTATTAGTTGGATTACAATTTGTAGGAAGTTCAATACGTTGTATACAAGTTGTTTCTTAAAAGATATAAAAAATGTTTTTAATTGATGAATATGCACTTTCAGTATATACATGCAAAGTGTTTGTGAAATTGTGTGAAAGAGGATTTAGGAAAAAGTTTATATGCATGGCTGGAAGTGCCAATTTCTGTGGAATAATTTAATTTCTGCTATATTCTTCCTATTGGAAGTTCTTTTTATCATAATAATAATTTTGTTAAAAATATACAATAGTTTGCATTTCTTTGGAATTCATTGGTACAGTTGAATATATTGTTTGGGTATATAATTCCCTTCTAAAAACTTATTTGAAGAAGTTACAATGGCTGTAATTACATTTCCAGACCTTGCACACAAACTGTTTGACGGAATGTGTCAAAGGAGATTTTAAACCCTGCCTTCCAAGTGTTGTTAAAAATCCCAAAGGAAATATGACAAAACAGTAGTTTGCAGAGATGGTTGATGACCACGTGCTTGCAGGCATTAGAAATCCTTATAGCTTCCATATTTGCATTTGGATTAAAAATCCCAAAGGAAATATGACAAAACAGTAGTTTGCAGAGATGGTTGATGACCACATGCTTGCAGGCATTAGAAATCCTTATAGCTTCCATATTTGCATTTGGAATGAATTCCTACAGCTAAAATTTATATCTTGAAATTATAGATTTTGAATTATGTAAATCGATTTGAGGAATGGAATTGACTATGTTTTCATTTCATTGTTTTAGTTACATGATTATGTGGAGAAAACACATGACGTGCTTTATAAAATGCCACAAAGAGACTATGATATATTAATTTATTAAATTGGAATTATAATTTTGTAGCTTTATATTCTTATGTTCAACTAATTGGTTGAATGTGAAAAATGTAGTTACAAAAGTTAATTTGATAAGTATTTTGTGTATGAGAGACTATGTTGCTATTTTACAATAATAATGGATTAATGGCTGTAGCATACCATTGTTCTTCTCAAAATGCAAATTTAAATGAATAATTAGAATTTCTGGTGGTGGAATGCTTCCAAACTTAATGAAAAATGTAAATTGCATGTAGCCTTTAATCTAATGGATGGATTATGAACTTAATTTAGAATGTTGATTAATTGCTAGAATGCAATTTCTATTCAGTATGGTTGTAGAATGCTATAATGTTTTAAAGTATAGTTGAGTTAATGGCATGATTCCTGTAGGCATCTGGTTTAATTATTGAAGTTATGACAATTTATTTATAATGAAAAATGCTTGGAATCTATAAACTCCAAGTAGATTTTCGTTCAGAAATATAATGATAAGTGCATTTGATTGTTTTGTGGAATGGCATATCCAATTCATATACACAATGAGTTTGAAGAATAACTGCTACAACCTAGGTAGAGTAATAGAAAAATGGTCTGGTATAGTATGTAATCCTCTGAAGTGACCTTGTGTTTGGTAATGAATTAGCAAAATCCTTTGGTATAGTATGTAATCCTCTGAAGTGACCCTGTGTTTGGTAATGAATTGATTTTTGTTATGTTTTGTGGAATGAATTTATTCTTAAAGTTGCACTTACATTGTGTATCTATCCAATGTCATGGGTGAAAGGTGATGCATCGCCATAATGTTGCACTTCCATTGTAATTATTTAATACCATTTGTAGATGATGGGAGAGGGATCCTCTTGAAGGGCTCACTCTGCTCTGGTTTTGGTTTTGGAAATCACTAATTATTATTAATTGATGAGAAGGGTGTGGCTTTTATTTATATATAATGATGGTGTTTGAGGGAAAGGGCACGGTCATTGGTTTACATATACCACATGTGCATGGAAGTGAAATACACAACCCCAATCTTCCTTTCATTTGGTTGCAAACATGTTTTCATGATATATATATTATGTATGTTTGTTTTTTCTAATCTAATTCAAATTGATTAGGATCTTTATCTGAAAAAATAACAGGCACAACAAGATGCATAAGATAGAGTAGACACACAAGACACAAATATTTTCCTCGGGGAAACCATAAAGGAGAAAACCTCACAAACTTCCTCAGAATAGTTGTCACTAAGATGATATCACAAGATAGACAAACCCAAGTATAAGACGTCTTCTACAACTCTCTCTCTCTGTCTCTCCTCCTTGTCCTTCTCTCTCTCCTCGTACAAACTTGAGTGAGTATGTGTATAAATGAGAGAGGGCGCCTCCCTATTTATACCCTTCAAGTGTTTGACCTTACAACTTGACTTGGCCAACTTGTTACCCTAACTAGGTTGACTTCTCTTAAAGGGACCTAAAAATACATTTTATTATATTTGACTTGGGAACTACTACCCCGACTTACAAAGGAGGGTTTACCTCAATGACCATAGACAATAATGACATTCTGAAAGGAGGAAAACACATATACCATGGGGGTACAACAATATACAATAATATTATACATGTCATAACCCCAAATTTTCACAAAATTTAATTTTTTTGATGTAACATAAATTGTTTATAGCCGCAGTTTGTTAACTGCTAGTGGTTGACAGATAAATGAAATAGTTAACAAACTAATGATTAACTTAAACACATATAAATTAATACCATTTTAACTTTGATATGTGAAATAGATCATCTGCATTCAGTTGTTTCTAGCTGTACTGATGATTTGATTTTTGTCAAGTAGGTGAGAAGTTACTTTCTAACTGGAGCTTACTTAGCCATTGCTAAATTACGTGGATTTCTGGATCTTACAGGCTTGATAGGTAAATTTTGAACCAGTAAGAGTTTATTAAGGCGTAAGTCCAGATATACTTCTTTTATCATAAATATACTAATAGAGTAAAAGTTTGCTTAATAGAATTCAAGGACACTACAAGGTAAAGTAACGTTTCTTTTACGTGTTTTGCAACTGTGACGGTACTTTAAAACTCAAGTCGTAAAGATCAATACTTGCCCTACTGATTGTCTTCTATCAGAATGACTGTTATTTTAGACAAGTCTTCTTTCCATCTATACGTTACATTATCTACCAGTTCTTCATAGAGCTCATGATTTAGTGTATCAACATTCTTACTGAAATAAGAATTTCCTACTGTTGTTATTTCTAAAAAAACACTGCTTAAATATGGAAATAAACTTAAGGCCTTTCAAGAAACAAGCTTATATAGAACTCATAGCTTTACCTCTAATTAAGCTTCAGTAGAGGAAATTATCAGCATGTTATATATATCACATTTATAAATGATCATTTGCATAAATAGCGTTAAGTTATGATTTCTATCCTCCTATTTTCTTCATGCCATAAGTAATGTGATGAAATTTACATTATCATATTATTCATTTGTAATAATATTGATGCTATATGTATTATGGAAAATTTTACTATCTTAACTACCAAGTCTAATCTAGACTTGGTTTAATTTGTTTAGAGCTTTGGTTCCTTATGGAGGCTTAAATGATTATAAACCTCCAAGAAGTATCAAAGACTAAACATGTAAGTGTAAGAGATTACTTCAGAGTGTAAATACCTTTATATACACATTGATGATTTACAAACTAAATTCTTACCATTAATGTTTACATAAAACTAGGTCTAACATCATGGTCTTGCTATATAATGCTTGATTAAATGATTATTATTGGACTAATGTCTGAAGGTCAAGGGCATATACCCTAAAATAGTGTCACTTTTGTAAATCCTTCAATTCTATCCCAAGTTGTTCTTAAGGGGGGATGTTAGGATATTTAGACACTTAGGAGTTAGTTAAGATCAGCTTGTGTAATATATCCGTTAGGTAAAAGTGTGTTTCTTGGGAGGCTCGGACTTTTCTTTTCATTTTCTGTTGGGACAATAAAGCTTTCCCAGATGTATCTGCATTGTTAATTATTCCAAGATGAATGAGCTTATCTTACTCTCTAATTAAGGAATCACAAAATGATTCAAGACTAGGCTCTTGATAGCTAGCTGCAGTCAAGGATTCTTTCATGGAGTAGAATGTAATTACAAAAACAGAATATGCAGGTCCAAGTTTGGAAAGAATATGATAAATACATTGTTTGTCTTCTTTCTTAATCTTGCATTCTGCACATAAGAGTCTAAGAGTTTTATACTTAGATAAATAGTCTTGAATGCATGAAAAATCATTTGGATTCAAGGAAATCAACTCATTCTCGAGTTGATGACCTCGAATTTCATTGTGTTTACCAAACACAGATTCCAACTTTTCTCAAGTTTTATCAGGGTCATCAATTTCAGATTTGTGGAATCGCAAATCAATAGAGATTGACATCCCAATCAATCCACGAGCTTCATCACATCTATTTTCCCATTTAATTTTCTTATCATCATTAGTGGATTCTGTTTCTTTCTTTGAGGTTATTCTGAAAAGTCTCATACTTCGTAGAACATCTTCCATACGATAATTCCATGAGAAATAGTTAGAACTTGTAAGTATAATATCACAAGGGGCGGCCATACTGTAAACTAATGGCTGAAAAAACAGAAACTAACTGTCTGGATGCAAAGAGCTCAAAAAAATATGCGGTTTTTAAAAAAAAACGGCATTGAAAACAGATTCTGGATGATGAAGTTATGCTTGATCAAAGAAAAAGTTGAAGATGTCCCCAATAGTGACGTGGCAGATATTAACTTGACCAACTAAAAAAGAAGCCCCCTCTTCCCAATATCAACCTTTGACAATCATTTTTACAATAAAGTTGCTTTGAAGTGAATCACTTTTGTAGAATAAGTGATGTTCACTTTTACAATAATGTAACTTTTAAATAGTGCGGCAATAAATTAAAGACTTAAGTGACTCACTTTTTATTTTATTTATGTGAGATGCACTTTTACAATAAAGTAACTTGAAAATAGAAATTGCATGCACTAAAAAGTAGCTTGATAAGACTTGAACTCAAGACTTATCAAGGAGTAAAGCAACTTTGGACCAAGTGAGCTAAGCTTAAAAGGTACGTAAAAGTATGGAAAGATGAAGGGTTTTTTTTTTTACTCTTCTCTCTTGTTCTCCGTGCTTTTTTTTTTTCCTGCAAATCACGAAAAACGAAAACAAAAAAACTTTTTCCACACAATGGGGTTAGATCTTGGTTAACTTACCCGAAAATCCTACGTTTTCAAGTTTTCTTGCTGTTTTTGATTTGCCGTGATCGCACAAGGTGCACGACAAAGAGCATACATAGCCGATAATACAAGAAAAAAAACTTTCCCTCACTGTTTCTGATTCGCTGCGATCACGCAAGGTGCACGGCAAAGAGCATACGCAGCCAGAGAAGACAACAGTCCGAGACTAAAACAATAAAGATCTAATAATAAAACTGATAAAATATGAAAGATTTTAAAAAAATAAACCAAATCCGTCACTGTAACATTATACCTTCAGATTTACTGAAATGGGTGTTTCTGGAACAAACAGAAACGGTTTTCAGTGAAACGAAAACTATTTCCCAATGGAAACGACGCTCCGGACGAAATGGAATAGCTCTCACAGGCCAAAAATACACAGAAAATCCAGAACCAGAAACCCTTTCAAAGTTTCGGCAACACCTGTTCCAGATCTTGATCAAAACTGAAAGCGGCTCTTCATAAAAGCTCTGATACCATGTTCGAGTACACAAGGTACTCCCAAAATACCAAACACCTTCAGATACCGCTTCACACAAACAAATCACAGATCAACACACCGATGTTTGTCACGTGATTAAAACCCTCGAGAGGGAAACAGTCCACGACCCAGCGAAATAGCTACTTGGAGCAATTTATTATGCAAAAGAAAGAAAGTTACATGAGCTTCTCATAATCGATCAACTAGCCAAGGATCCTCTATGCTCTTTAAATAGAGATCATAAACCAATCAGGTGTTAATCCACGAATCAATGATAGGTATGATCTAAGAGAAGTTGAACCGTTAGATCACTCAATGTCTAGAACATATTGTGACCGCCGGATTAGAATATTCACAAATGCATATTAAAGAAACACACTTTTACCCAACGGATATATTACACAAGTTGATCTTAACTAACTCCTAGGAGTCTAAATATTCTAACAGCCTAAATGATTATAAACCTTCAAGAAGAATCATAGACTAAACATATAAGTGTAAGAGATTATTTCAGAGTGTAAATGATTTACAAACTAAATTCTTACCATTAATGTTTACATAAAACGAGGTCTAACATCATGGTCTTGCTATATAATACTTGATTAAATGATTATTATTGGACTAATGTCTGAAGGTCAAGGGCATATACCCTAATATGGACTTTTCCATATTCGTTATTTAACCATCGAAATATTTCATTGTTTACATATAACAAGGGTTATCGATATCATAAAGATCTCACTATTCAAATTAGTTTGAATTAATGTTTATCATTGTTACGTTATGTTTTTTACTTTGCATATCATATTATTATTGTGATCATTGTATAGACTATTAACAATAATTTGATTCCTGACAATGCAGTGGGGACTATACAACTCGACCTGTGGACTGAATAAATTTGTGGGTATGTGGAACATCCACCACCGTGCATTGCATAACTTATAAGCTCACCACACAACTCTACTTCTTATTTTTCATCGAGGGTTTTGGTCATTGCACTGTCTGGTTTACGGCGGCCATGAGAGCTCGCTTGTGCTCATCTCCAGCTCTATTGTCTATGTATAGAAAGGTGTTGTCACTCTAGTGCGTGGTTTTCAAAACTCACAGCTCGCACTTGGTTTTTTCTTCTGCATGCAAAACTTTGCTGTGCGTGTAGTTGTTCTCTGTCAGTAGTCTCTAATGTTGTTTCCTTTCGTGGCCATTGCTAAAGCTTACTCTTGCTCCAGTTGTCGGTGTAGATGTATTGTGAGCCTCGTCGCCTTTGTCACTAGTGAGCACAAGGGATGTGCTGCTCGTGGTGTGGCTCGAATCCTCCTCGGCTTCCAAATTTTTTGCTTCCAGGTAAGAAAATTCGTATTACAAAATTTATAAGCTTTACAAATTTCAGTTACAGTTATACACTCAGTTTCTAATCAAGATTTTGGTTTCCACTTGTAGGTCATGGTTCGCCTTTTCATTTGAGAGAAACCTCTCCATGCTTGGATTGGCATCAAGTCCTACGAGTAAGCCCCAGTTACAATATGGCAACTCCTGCTTGTACAGACTTAGGGGAAAAAAATGGTTTCAGTTGGAAAGAAGTTACGACCTTGGTTCCTCCAGTCTTGGGATATTTGGTCTTCAATTTTTAGGTTTTGTTTTTCGTTATTAAACCCTTGCGTATAGCAAGGTGGCTCCGACATTCGATGCCGTGACTTGTATTACTCTTTTCTTGACTTATGAAAGATATACAACAAATGAAGGTTTTAATAACTTGACTGTTAGTTTTGTTCCAAACCCACGCCATGATGCTTGGTACACCGGCCATGATCTGGGTGTTGTAAATTTGTTATGTTTAAGCCTTTCGTCCTGACAGAGTAATATACTTGTTTTAAAAGATTTCTTTTTAGCTTCGAGCTCTGTCTCGATTATGAATTGGTTTTATAATACGTGAAATTATGGCTTTGAGGAATTATAGTCTTTCCTTCTTCGACTGTTAATATAGATAAAGATTTATTAAGGATTTATTTTGTAATTATATGTGTAATTGTGAAGACTATAAGTTCAGTCTTAAAATAAAATTTATATGCTTATACTTATTAATTTTGGATAAACCCTACGATTAATGTAAAAGAACCCTTAGATAAATATATTCTTAAATTTATTAACTGAGTTGGTTTCTGTTTACCTATATTATCTTGTTACAATAGTATTAGTAATGTTTATCCTATTTAAATATTCTCTTTTCTTTAAAGACAATAGTTTATACAAATACTGTAAGTTCTTATTATAAGACTGTACTCAGTCAGAGTGTGTAATTTATAATATTCACTTACTTGTTCTGAAAAATACAAGTTAGGGTTTTCCTAAAATGAAACACTTGTCTAAATAAGTTCTTCAGTTTATTAATAATTAAATTCTGTCTCCTGTTAATTTAGTTAAGTTATTAATACAGGTGTGTTATGTAAATGTACATTTGTTTCCAGAAAGGATTGTAACAGTCTATAGTAGACTAATCGTTTATATTTATTATTATCCAAGTAAATGGTTTGCAGCTTAGATGTTTGTATTTATAATAGTTAAATAACTTGGTTAGGGTTTCGACCCTGAAGTTTTATATTTACAGGTATAAGCATGTCTAATAATTATAAATAGTTTATACATAGGTATTATTTAGTTTTATGGTAGGTATTAATTATATTTTCATTGCTTTTATTTAATAAACTGTCTAGTAGAATTTACTCAAAGTTTTTGAATGATATAACATAAATTTTGTAACTCAGTTTACTCTTTATAATCTAAGTACTTTGAAATTTAACCCTATTTGGTTTATAGTAAATACTAGTTCTAGATTTAGTTGATATTGTTAGAGAATAAACTATGTGATTAGTAGCTTGTTTATTTACTTAACTGCAAGTAATCATTGTAACTCTAATGTGATTTTCTGCTGCATTTCATTCAGTTACTAAGTGAGAACAGAGAAGTATAAACATATCATAACATTGTTTAACCTCCATAATATTTTAACATGAATAAAATTACTCTACCGTCTGTAAATACACAATCTTATCTACTCAAACATCCTCTTATATTTTTAAGCATTCTACTTGTGCTAAAGTGTACTACCTGTATTTCCAGGTGTGGAAAAAAACAGACTAGAAATTATTTCTATTCTAACATATCACTTTTCTAATTAAGTTCATTTCTTCAATTATTTTAAAAGACTGCTAGATTCTAACATTCTACAAACTAACTTTGTAACATTCACATATGAGTCCAACTCAGATTGATTTATCTAATACAGTAACACAAAATAATGTAGAACCTGTTTAGGATAGATGACAACAGCGTTAGGAGGCCGTTCCTCCCTACCAATCTCCTAGAGAGCGCTCAAACAATGCTTCCTCAAGACCTCCGAGTCTGTTCTTGGTCTTCTTGGCTGAGAACTGGTGGAGCATGCAAACAGTAGACTAGTTCAATAACTCAATAAAACATCCTGCTCTCAGTAGTAAGATCTTTCAGCTGAAAAGCTGCACTAGATCACTCAGCAGTTATCCCCTCAAACTCTTTCCACAATTCCCTTCCATTGAATCTCTCTGAAGTTCATTCATTCACCTGAATGATCACCTCTCTAGAATGAGCAGCCTCAACTCTCTTCAATGATAATTTTTATAAAGATTTTCTAGGTCTTTTGGGTCAATTTTCATTAATTGAGCCACCTGCTCTGATTCCACTTTCTTGGAGAATCATGACCTCAAATGTAGGGAGGTTGCCACCTGCAATAGTTGGAAGTGGTTTGAGGATGCTGCCACATGTCAGTTTGCTCTCCACCCAGTCTCCTCCACCAATTTGACCAATAAATACTTTTTTAACAACTCTCCTAAGCTGTTGTCTCCTCCTTTATTTATTTATAATTAAAATATTCAGAATTACATTAAATATCCTTGACTTTACTGAGTCATCAATTACAACTTAGTATAAAATTTAACATATTGTCCTCAAATAAAATCAAATAATATAAAATTGTTATTTTGCAAAATTGAGGCATGTGACATACACACCTCCTTAAAACATAACATCGTCCACGATGTTATTTATTTTTCATCCTCAAAACTCCCCTGGAACATAATTGGATATGCATTCCGCATATTGCTTTCCAATTCAAAGGTGGCTTCCTCCGAACTAAGGTGCTTCCATTGCACCTTCACCTAACCAATGGTGCGGTTCCGAAGTGTGATCTCCCTCCGCCCGAGGATACAGTCTGGTTCCACTAGAAAATCTCCTTCTGGTTCCACATGTACATCATTCCAGTTAACAACATGAGTAGCATCATAAACATATTTCTTTAATACAGAAATGTGAAAAAAATTATATACTCTTAAATTTGGTGGTAATGCTAATTGATAAGCTACTTGTGTAATCTTGGACAGTATTTCAAATGGACCACAGTAACAAGGTGCTAGTTTTGCACAACTGCCCAATCTCAGAGAGCTCTTTTTGGGCCTCACCTTGATGAACACATGTTCACCTACCTAAATCTCCTCTGGAGTTCTTTTAAGGTCTACTTGACTTTTCTGTCGATCCTACGCAACTTTCAGATTACCTTGTACCTGTTTTACAATTTCTTCCATTTCCTTTAATAATTCAGGACCTAATACTAATCTATCTACCGGATTACTCCAAGATATAGGAGTATTACATTTCCTTCCATACAAGATTTCGAAAGGACTGAATCTAGCTGATGCTTGATAATTATTATTATAAGCAAATTCTACCAGATGCAAATAATCCTGGTTGGTCTTTCACATACATTCTTAGTAAATCTTCTAGGACTTGGTTTACTCTTTCAGTTTGTCCATCTGTTTGAGGATGGAATGAAGTGCTAAAATTTAGCGTAGTTTTTAATTCTTTAAATAGAGATTTCCAAAAGTTACATGTAAATTTAGACTCTCTATCTGAGATTATAACTTTCGGTATTCCATGCAGCCGGAAAATTTGTTTTAGAAATATATCAGCTATGTTTGCAGCTTTATACGTAGTTTTAACAGGTATAAAGTGGGCTGCTTTACTTAACTTATCGACCACTACCATGATAGAATCATTTAAATTCTGATTTTTAGGCAGTCCAGTAACAAAATAGAGACTAATTATCTCCCATTTCCAGCTAGGAATGAGCAATGGCTGAAGTAATCCAACTGGGTGTTGATGTTCAATTTTCACCTGTTGACATTCAAAACACCTAGCGATATACTCTGCCAATTCAGTCTTCATGTTTGGCCAAAAATATTCTTTTCTTAACATAGTTATAGTCTTTTGATAACCTGGATGACCTAAGTATGGAGTTTTATGGATTTCATCCAAAATTAATAATTTAACTTTAGGTACATTCGATACATACAGTCTATCTTTATACAGTAAAAATTCTTTTGCATTCAAACTGTACCCTTTAATTAAGCTTTCTGTTGGATTTTCTTTCATTTTAGCTTGTAAATTTTGGTAAATTTCATCTTATTCTATTCCCGCTTTAAGCTGTTCATCCAAATCTGTTGTATAAGTGCTGATAACTGCTGTGAAGTTCAACCTTGCATTCCTAAATACATCAACACCTTTATTTTCTTTACCTTTAATGTGCTGAATTTCGAAATCATACTCACTTAAAAAAGCTAGCCATCTAACTTGTTTGGCATTTAGATTAGACTGATCTAACATATAATTTAGTCATTTATTATCAGTCATTAGAATAATTTTTTTGCCAATTAGGTGATGAAACCACATCTTTAGAGCATGTATAACATCAGCTAATTCCAAATCGTAAGTTGCATAATTATTTTCATGAATTTTTAATTTCCTAAACTCATAGGCAATAACATGCCCTTCTTGAGTCAGAACACCGTCTAAACCATCATTGTAGGTGTCAGTGCACACTACGAATTCTTTATTTGGATCAGCTATTCTTAAAATAGGTGCACTGGTTAAGAAAGTTTTTAAATTTTTAAAGCTATCCTCGCATTTCTGATTCCAATCAAATTTCTTTCATTTCTTCTGTAAAGAAGTTATCGAATTCGTGATTCTCGAAAAACTTTCAATGAACCTCCGGTAACAACCGGTAATTCTCATGAAGGATTGAACATCAGTTACATCCTTCAGAACCGGCCAATCTTCGATTGCTTTTATCTTTTCGGGATCCACCGAAATCCCTTTCTTAGTCACCGCATGACCTAAGTACTGAATTTTATCTTTGAAGAAATCACATTTACTAAGCTTTGCAAAGAGTTGATGATCTCGTAGCTCTTGCAAAACAATTTTTAAATGTTCTTTATGTTCTTCTTCATTTTTTGAATAGATTAATATGTCGTCGATAAACACGACCATAAACTTATCTAGATGCTTATGCATAACGTTGTTCATTAAACACATAAAAACTGTTGGGGCATTAGTAAGTCCAAATGGCATGATGACAAACTTGTAATGACCATATCGAGTTCTAAAAGTTGTTTTAAAAATGTCTTCATCTTTAATCCAAACTTGATGATATCCAGACCTTGAATCAATTTTTGAAAACACCGTGGCTCCACATAGTTGATCAAACAGATCATCTATGCGAGGCAACATGTATCTATTTTTAATAGTCATCTTATTCAACTAATGGTAATCTATGCAAAGTTGCATGGTTCCGTCCTTTTTCTTAATGAAGATGACAGGTGCCCCTCAGGGAGACACATTAGGTTGAATATACTTTTTGTCAATAAGTTCTTTTAATTGTGACTTTAGTTCATTCAGTTCCAGTATGTTCATTCGATAAGGGGCCTTTGAGCTGGGTACTACACCAGGTACCAGCTCAATGGTAAAATCTAGTTCCCTTTTCGGAGGTAGTCTCGAAATTTCTTCCAAAAACACATCAACATATTCTCTTAAAACTGGTATGTCTTCCAATTTTAATTTGTCTGTCTTATTTAGATTATCCTCATCAGTTATTATTACTGCATAAGTTTTACAACCCTTCCTAACAACTCTCTTAAGTTGCAGAGCAGAAATCTGCCTTATGGTAGTTTTTCTAGGGATTCCCTTTACACTTATTGATTTTCCATTATTATTTATACACGTAAATGTTTTATCATAAAAATTTAAAATCACCCTATGTTGTTCTAACCAATCCATACCGACTAGTAAATCATAAGAACCAAGAGATAATACATTAATCTTTACAACAATTTCAAATTAATCCATAACTACTGCACATTCTTTTACAAAACAAGTTACCTTCCTTTTAGCACCAGTGGCTAACTGAACCAACCAAGAATTTTCAAAATTTTCAACAGGAAACTTACATTTTTCTACCATTTTAGGTGAAATATAACTGAGACAAGCTCTTGGATCAATTAAAATAGCTATAGAGGTTTGGTTTATCATACCTTCTACTTCCACCATTGAAGTTTGATTTTCTGCTTGTCAATTCTCCAAGGCTGCATTGATTCTAGGCATAGTCCTCACTAACTCTCCAACAATCATCTCCTCCTGTATAGTATGGATATTACTGACAGTCTTTTTCCGATTAGGACAGACTCAGGCATAATGTGGGCCATTACACTCCCAACACTTTATAGGTTCTTTGCATTCAAATTTCTTGGTGTAATTACCATGGTTATTGGAAAATTCTTTACCCTTGGAATTATTCTTATTGCTTGTTGAATTATTCTTATTCCCTTGGAAATCCTTGTTAAGTAAATTTCTGGCCTTATTGTTTTTAGAATTCATGTTGGGCACAAATTCTTTCTTATTTTGATCATAATGGTTGTTATTCTTCTTGGCCTTCCAGTTGGCCATGCCCTCTTTCTTTCGATTCTGTTCATAACAGAAGTTGGCTTTCCTCATAGCTTTTTCTAGAGTCTTTGGATTTTCATACTCAATCTTGTCCTTAATATGATAAGGTAGACAATTGAGAAATCGTTGCACCTTCGGTTTTTCATCTACAAGGTATGGTACATACCTAAGCAAACTTAAAAACTTGTTGTTCAGATCTTTCATAGTCATTGATTCTAATTTAAGCTCATAATTTTTTTTTCTCTCTCTTCATAGTACTGCTCAGAAAGAATTTTCTTTTTAAAGTACCTCTTAAAGGTACTCCAATTTACGTTCTTCTCTTTTATTCCCTTCACTCTCTTCAAGTCCTGCCACCAAATATCAGTCTTTCCTTAGAGATTGTAGATAGTCATTCTAGCCTTTAATTGGTTAGAATGGTTATAAATCTGGAAGTACTTCTTCATCCCAGATAACCAGGATTCCGCTTCTTCTCCCTTCTCAGTCTCTCCATTGAATGTTGGTGGTTTAATCTTTTTAAATTCCCCAGAAATTTTCTCATAGGAATTGTATTTTCTCTTTTTAGTATAATGGTTGTCATCACTACTATCACTAGTGGAATGAAAATTACATTGATCACCAAACACCTCTGAAGATGAGCTGCTTTCATTTTTAGTCTGTTTAATCTTTTTATATTTTTGTTGATGACTTGTATCTTCTGATTTAGCTCTTTTACCCCTACCCTTAGTTTGAAACCTTTCTGTTAGGATCTTATTCAGCTCCTCCCGAGCCTTAAGAATCCTTTCATTCTCTCGTTTAACAGATTTCATTTCAGATTTTGAGTCTTTTACTATTTGTAAAAGTTCTGAAGAATTAGTGGTTATATCTTCTTGTATAGGGTCTCTTGGTAAGTTTTTTGGTTCAGTAAAAGGAGATTCCTCTTCTGCATATTCTTCAAGCCTTTTCATACCTGTTGTTAAACTTTAGAAACAATTTTCTTTGTTGAATAACATTTAAAAAAAAATAACATCAGGAAAATAATTTAAATTCACTGTTTCATAGAAAGCAAGTTGGGCTTTATCAAGGCCTAGTATTTGAACCTTGTGCTCTGATACCACATGTCATAACTCCAAATTTTCACAAAATTTAATTTTTTTTGATGTAACATAAATTGTTTATAGCCGCAGTTTGTTAACTGCTAGTGGTTGACGGATAAATGAAATAGTTAACAAACTAATGATTAACTTAAACACATATAAATTAATACCATTTTAATTTCGATTTGTGACATAGATAATCTGCATTCACTTGTTTCTAGCTGTATTGATGATTTGATTTTTGTCAAGTAGGTGAGAAGTTACTTTCTAATTGGGGTTTACTTAGCGATTGCTAACTTACCTGGATTTCTGGATCTTACAGGCTTGACAGGTAAATTTTGAACCAGTAAGAGTTTATTAAGGCATAAATCTAAATATAAATATACTACTAGAGTAAAAGTTTGTTTAATAGAATTCAAGGACACTACAAGGTAAAGTAACATTTCTTTTACGTGTTTTGCAACTATGATAGTACTTTAAAACTCAAGTCGTAAAGATTAATACTTTTCCCTACTAATTGTCTTCTATCAGAATGACTGTTATTTTAGACAAATCTTCTTTCCATCTATACGTTACGTTATCTACTAGTTCTTCATAGAGCTCATGATTTAGTGTATCGACATTCCTATTGAAATAAGAATTTCCTGTTGTTGTTATTTCTAAAAAAACACTGCTTAAATATGGAAATAGACCTAAGGCCTTTCAAGAAACAAGCTTATATAGAACTCATAGCTTTACCTCTAATTAAGCTTCAGTAGAGGAAATTATCATCTTATTATATATATTGCATTTATAAATGATCATTTGCATAAATGGCGTTAAGTTGTGATTTCTATCCTCCAATTTTCTTCATGTCATAGGTAATGTGATGGAATTTACATTATCATATTATTCATTTGCAATAATATTGATGCTATATGTATTCTAGAAAATTTTACTATCTTAAGTACCAAATCTAATCTAGGCTTGGTTTAATTCGTTTAGAGATTTGGTTCCTTATGGAGGCCTACATGATTATAAACCTCCAAGAAGTATCATAGAATAAACATATAAGTATAAGAGATTACTTCAGAGTGTAAATACCTTTATATACACATTGATGATTTACAAACTAAATTCTTACCTTTAATGTTTACATAAAACTAGGTCTAACATCATGGTCTTGCTATATAATACTTGATTAAATGATTATTATTGGATTAATGTCTGAAGGTCAAGGGCATATACCCTAATATGGACTTTTCCATATTCGTTATTTTACCATCGAAATATTTCATTGTTTATATATAACAAGGGTTATCGATATCATAAACATCTCACTATTCAAATTAGTTTGACTTAATGTTTATCATTGTTACGTTATGTTTTTTACTTTGCATATCATATTATCATTGTGATCATTGTATAAACTATTAACAATAATTTGATTCTCGAACATGCAGTGGGGACTATACAACTTGACCCACTGTGGAATGAATAAATTTGTGGGCACGTGGAACATCCACCACCGTGCATTGCATAACTTATAAGCTCACCATGCAACCCTACTTCTTATTTTTCATTGAGGGTTTTGGTCATTGCACTGTCTGGTTTACAGCGGCCATAAGGGCTCACTTGTGCTCGTCTCCAGCTCCATTGTCTATGTATAGAAAGGTGTTGTCACTCTAGTGTGTAGTTTTCAAGGCTCATAACTTGCACTTGGTTTTTCCTTCTGCATGCAAAACTTTGCTGTGCGTGTAGTTGTTCTCTGTCAGTAGTCTCTAGTGTTGTTTCTTTTCATCGCCATTGCTAAAGCTTACTCTTGCTCCAGTTGTCGGTGTAGATGTATTGTGAGTCTCGTTGCCTTTGTCATTAGTGAACACGAGGGATGTGCTGCTCGTGGTGTGGCTCGAATCCTCCTCGACTTCCAAATATTTTGCTTCTAGGTAAGAAAATTTGTATTACAAAAGTTATAAGCTTTAAAAATTTTAGTTACAGTTATAACCTCAGTTTCTAATCAAGATTTTGGTTTCCACTTGCAGGTGATGGTTTGCCTTTTCGTTTGGGAGAAACCTCTCCATGCTTGGATTAGCACCAAGTCCTACGGGTAAGCCTCGGTTACAATGTGGCAACTCCTACTTGTACAGACTTAGGGGAAAAAAATGGTTTCAGTTGGAAAGAAGTTACGACCTTGGTTCCTCCAGTCTTGGGGTATTTGGTCTTTAGTTTTTAGGTTTTGTTTTTCGTTATTAAACCCTTGCGTATAGCAGGGTGGCTCCAGAATTCGATGCCGTGACTGGTATTACTCTTTTCTTGAATTATGAAAGATATACAGCAAATGAGGGTTTTAATAACTTGACTGTTAGTTTTGTTCCAAACCCACGCCATGATGCTGGGTACACCGGCCATGATCTGGGTGTTGTAAATTTGTTTTGTTTAATCCTTTTGGCCTGACAGAGTAATATACTTGTTTTAAAAGATTTCTTTTTACCTTCGAGCTTTGTCTCGATTATGAATTGGTTTTATAACCTGTAAAATTATGGCTCTGAGGAATTATAGTCTTTCCTTCTTTGACTGTTAATATAGATAAAGATTTATTAAGGCTTTCTTTTGTAATTATATGTGTAATTGTGAAGACTATAAGTTCAGTCTTAAAATAAAATTTATATGCTTATACTTATTAAATTTGGATAAACCCCAGGATTACTGTAAAAGAACCCTTAGATAAATATATTCTTAAATTTATTAACTGTGTTGGTTTCTATTTACCTATATTATTTTGTTACAATAGTATTAGTAATGTTTATCATGTTTAAATATTTTATGTTCTTTGAATACAATCATTTATACAAATACTGTAAGTTCTTATTATAAGACTGTGCTCAGTCAGAGTGTGTAATTTATAATATTAACTTACTTGTTCTGAAAAATACAAGCTAGGTTTTTTCTGAAATGAAACCCTTGTGTAAATAAGTTCTTCAGTTTATTAATAATTAAATTCCGCCTCTTGTTAATTTGGTTAAGTTATTAATATAAGTGTGTTATGTAAATGTACATTTGTTTCGAGAAAGGACTGTAACAGTCTATAGTAGACTAATCGTTTATATTTATTATTATCCAAGTAAATGGTTTGCAGCTTAGATGTTTTTATTTATAATAGTTAAAAATAACTTGGTTAGGGTTTCGACCCTGAAGTTTTATATTTACAGGCATAATCCTGTCTAATAATTATAAATAGTTTCTACATAGGTATTATTTAGTTTTATGGTAGGTGTTAATTATATTTTCATTGCTTTTATTTAATAAAATGTCTAGTAGAATTTACTCAGAGTTTTTGAATGATATAGCATAAATTCTGTAACTCAGTTTACTCTTTATAATTTAAGTACTTTGAAATTTAACCCTATTTGGTTTATAGTAAATACTAGTTCTAGATTTAGTTGATATTGTTAAAGAATAAACTATGTGATTAGTAGCTTGTTTATTTACTTAACTGTAAGTAATCCTTGTAACTCTAATGTGATTTTTTGCTGCATTTCATTCAGTTACTAAGTGAGAACAGAGAAGTATAGACATATCATAACACTGTTTAACCTCCATAATATTTTAACATGAATAAAATTACTCTACCGTCTGTAAAATACACAATCTTTTCTACTCAAACATCCTCTTATCTTCTTAAGCATTCTACTTGTGCTAGAGTACTACCTAGATTTCCAGGTGTGGAAAAACACAGACTAGAAATTATTTCTATTCTAACATATCACTTTTCTAATCAAGTTCATTTCTTCAAT
This sequence comes from Pseudotsuga menziesii, assembly GCA_001517045.1. Taxonomy (NCBI): domain Eukaryota; kingdom Viridiplantae; phylum Streptophyta; class Pinopsida; order Pinales; family Pinaceae; genus Pseudotsuga; species Pseudotsuga menziesii. Next base: position 641,416 of record LPNX010894769.1, read on the forward strand.
CATTTTAAAAGACTGCTAGATTCTAACATTCTACAAACTAACTCTGTAACATTCACATATCAGTCCAACTCAGATTGATTTATCTCATACAGTAAAACAAAATAATTTAGAACCTGTTAGGACAGATAACAACATCGTTAGGAGGCCGTTCTTCCCTACCAATCTCTTGGAGAGCACTCAAGCAATGCTTCCTCAGGACCCCCGAGCCTGTTCCCGGTCTTCTTGGCTGAGAACTAGTGGAGCATGCAAATAGTAGACTAGTTCAATAAATCAGTAAAACACCTACTCTCAGCAGTAAGATCTTTCAGCTGAAAAGATGCACTAGATCACTCAGCAGTTATCCACTCAAACATTTTCCACAATTCCCTTCCATTGAATCTCTCTGAAGTACATTCATTCACCTGAATGATCACCTCTCTAGAATGAGTAGCCTTAGCTCTCTTCAATGGGAATTTTTATAAATATTGCGTAGGTCTTTTGGGTCAATTTTCATTAATTGATTCACCTGCTCTGATTCCACTTTCTTGGGGAATCATGACCCCAAATGTAGGGAGGTTGCCACCTGCAACAGTTGGAAGTGGTTTGAGGATGCTGCCACATGTNACCCAGACTCCTCCACCAATTTGACCAGTAAACACTCTTTTAACAGCTCTCCTAAGCGGTTGTCTTCTCCTTTATTTATTTATAATTAAAATATTCATAATTACATTAAATATTCTTGACTCTGCTGAGTCATCAATTATAAATTAGCATAAAATTTAACATATTGTCCTGAAATAAAATCAAATAATATAAAATTGTTTTTTTTGCAAAATTGGGGCATGTGACAATACATCCCAATATCTTTTGAAATTACAATTACAACAACACTCCCTCTTAACTAGGAAGGTATTCTCTCACCACAGTCATCAATACATTTAGTCACATCATCATAGCTAAATCATCATTGTCGTTGTTGCTGTATTTCTCATTTTGTCGATCATTGAATAGTGACTTTTGTCTGTCTATCCGTCATAGGAAGTTTCCACAGATCCAACCCTGTTTCATGTTGGGTGTAGGCCTAGTCCTCATCTAGGTCTTCATCATATGTGTAGGTACAACCTAGGACCATTCATTACATTGCAACTGCAAACACCTGCGTTTCCTACCGTCATGTCGTCGTATCCAAATCATCTCCTCGTATCTAAATCATCTCATCATCGTACATGGAGCACAACTTAGATGCATATCAATGACCACTCATGTTCTACCAACATAGGAGCACACCAGGACTCATTACGTCACCAAGACAACCTGTGTCCATCGCTATGCGAGAATCGCCTAGGAGAACACCAAGTGCATTCTGTCTCTCCACGGTCAACTTGCATTCTACAAACATAGGAGCACACCGGGACTTATTTACATCACCAAGAAAAACTGTGTAAACCACTATGCGAGAATTGCCTAAGCGCACACTAAGTGTGTTGTGACCTCTCATCATCTCCAACATGGTAACACATAAGGATTGATTACATTCAAGGACAACCTATGTACCACGCAAAGACTCATTACATCCAAGTAAAACCTCAAGGACTCATTACATCGAAGGAAAACCTGCATACCACGCCAATACTGATTACATCCAAAGACAACCTTCTAGGACTCATTACATATAAGGAAAACCTATGTACCATGCCGGGACTGATTACATCCAAATGCGACTTGACAAGACTGATTATGTCCTAGGAAAACCTGCATACAACTCCAAGATTGATTACATCCAGGGACAACATGTATCCCTTCCCATGTGAGATCTCGTACTCATGCATCTATGTCTTTTGGTATTCTCATCATCTCCAACATGGGAGCATGCTAGGACTGATTACATCCAAAGGCGACATGACAAGAATAATTACATCCTGGGACAACCTGCGTACAACGCCAGGACTGATTACATCCAAGGACAACATGTATCCCTTCCCATGTGATATCTCGTACTCATGCATATACGTCTTTTGATCTTATCATCATCTCCAACATGGGAGCACGCTAGGACTGATTATGTCACCAATTAAACATGTGCCTCCGACCATGCGAGAACTTGCCACTCTCTCTTTCTAGGGATCTCGATCTGGAGAACACCAAGTATCTCTCTGAAGTATTAGAACTTCACTCTGGCCAGCAACTTGGTCAATACATTTGCTATATACTTGTCCATTGCCACGTAATGGAGCTTCACTACTCATTGCTGCACCATATCCCAGATATAGTGATACTTGATCTCTATGTGCTTTGACTTGTCATGGAACACTAGATTCTCTGACAACTTCACACAACTCTAGTTGTCACAAAAGATACAAGTCCCCTCTAACTTGAGATCAAACAAATCAGATAGTAGCTTTAGAAGCCATAGTGCCTCACAACTAGTCGAACAAGCTGCAATATATTCCGCTTCGGCTGTACTCTGCACCACGCAAGACTGCTTCTTGCTAAACTAGGAGATCATATTGGATCCCAAACTGAAGCAAAATACAGAAGTTCTCTTCCTATCAATGGTGCTTCCTGCCCAATTTGAATAATCATAATTGTGCAAGTTAATCTTTTGATTTGCATCATACTTAAGCTAATAATCAGTTGTACCCTTCAAGTACCTCAACACATGCTTTGCAACTACCAAGTGAACATGTCTTGAATTTGTTAGGAACTGGCTTAGGGTGTTCACAACAAAGCATATGTCTAAGCTCATATTCGTTAGGTACATCAATGAACCAATCATCTGACGATGCATCGTGGCATCAACTGTCTCTGATGAAGCATCACACAGTAGCTTCAAGTTCGATGCCATAGGTGTGGCTATCGCCATGTAGTCCAACATTCTTAATATTTTAAGAATATTATCTGCATACTTTCATTTACCAATGAAGATTCCATTCGTACTCTTCCACACCTCTATGCTTAAGAAATAATGGATCATCCCTAGGCCTTTCATCTCGAACTCAGTGCAATCTTCCTCTTTGCATCTACGATGAGTTCATCCTCTCATGTCAGAAATAGGTCATCAACATATAACATGAGCATCACTGGTCTTCCACCTTTAACCTTGAAGTAAAGGTTGGAATATGCTTTACTCTTGGTAAATCCTAAGCTCATCAGGAAGTTGTCCATCCTACCATACCATGTCTTGGGTGCCTGTTTCAATTTGCATGAGGCTTTCTGCAATTTGTACACGTGTCTTCCTGTCATGTTTCTCATATCCTAGTGGCTGCTCCACGTACACTTCCTCTTTGACTACACCATTCAAGAATGTTGTCTTGACGTCCATTTGGTGTATCTTCCATTTCATTATTGCATCCAATGCAAGTGCAGATCTTATGGAAGTGTATCTCGCTATGGGTGCAAATTTCTCCTCGTAGTCTATGCCTTCTTTCTGGTAGAAGCCACACACCACAAACCTTGCCTTGTGTTTTTCAATGCTACCATCTATAGCATGCTTGATCTTGTAGATCCGCTTTGAAGTCATGATAGAATTCCATTTCGGTCTCAGAACTATCTCCCAGACATCATTCTTCTTAATCAACTGGTACTCCCTGATCATGGCATCCTTCCATTCTTTCTTTTCTGCAGCTTCTTCGTAGTTGGAAGGTTCTTTGTCAATGATGTCACATAGCAAGGCCACATAGCTGTTGTATGGTTTGGGTTTCTCCATTTCTCTATGTATCACATTTGGAGCTCCATATCTCTCTATATCTTGTAGTAGCTCCCATGCCAATGCTGGTTATCTCTTGTGGGATTTCTTCTCATGCAGTGGTTCTGCAATGTCATGATCTTCGTGGTCTTCTGGAATTGTTTCATCTAGTCTTGTGTCTCGGACTCTTGTTGCTTATGGTTCTTCGACTTCTACAATAGGTAGTTTTTTGGATTTGGAGTATGCTAAGTCTTCATCGAATGTTATGTCTTTGTTGATGTCGATCTTCTTGAATCCTAGGAAGTATATCTGGTAGGCCTTTGAAGTGTCAGTGTATCCTACGAAAATCCCCTTCCTCCCTGAAGGATCGAGCTTGGTTCTCTTTTCCTTTGGGATGTGTATGTAGGCTAGGTAGCCAAATATTCTGAGATGTGCGACTTGTAGTTTCTATCCCGAGAAATACTCTTCAGGATTCTTGTTTTAAAGTAATCGATGAGGAGTACGGTTCTATACACACACAACTATCCTTGCTGCTTCTTCCCAAAGGTGCATCAGAAGATCCTGGTCATGTAGAATTTTCGTCATTGCTGCCATTATAGTTCTATTCTTTCATTTTGCAACATAATTCTATTGAGGATTGTATGGAGTGCTCAACTCCATCTTAATCCCATATTCTCTGTAGAGTTCCTTGAATTATTATGAGGTGAACTCTTTGCCATTATCTGATCATAGAGCCTTGTTCTTCCTGTAAGTGTGGTTCTCGACCAAGGCTTTGAATTCCTTGAACTTGTTGAAGACTTATTTTTTCCCTTTCAAGAAATATATCCAGGTCTAATGTGAGAAATCATATATAAAGGAAACATAGTATACATACCCTCTTAATGATATGGATGACATGGGCCCGCAAACATCTGAGTGGGTTATGTCTAGTATTCCTTTTGCTTTACTCTCACTGCTGGGAAATGTCTTCTTTACATTCTTTCCTTGTGCACATCCATTGAAAATGCCTTCATGCTTTGTCTAGATTTCTGGAAGTCCTCAAAGTACTTTGCTTGCAATCAGTTGTGCTCTATAGTTAACATGTGCAAGGATTATGTGCCATAGTTCATTTGGTTCTATATAGTCATGAACCAAATCTTGTTAAGATTGTCCCTTCAGCTTGTACAAGCCTCTTTCTCTCCAATCACTGTTGCAACATCTATTGTATTTCCTTTTGGACACATTAGGACTTGGCCATCAATGAATGCAACTCTTATTCCCTTTGCATCTAGTGCAGAGATGGAGAGAAGATTCTTCTTCAATCCCGTAACATATAGCACATCTTTCATCTTCAAATATTTCCCAGAGTCTAGCTTGTAGGAAGATTCTCCACTTCCTTTTATGCGGTATTGATAGCCATCCCCAAGTTTCACCTTGTGAGGTGACTCATGCTGAAACAATTTTACAAATGATTATTTGTATCCTGTCATATGTTTGGCTTCCCCGCTATCTACAAGCCAATCATTGCTTCCATGTGAGACAATGCTCGTGAGTGTTGAGATAAGAACATATTCTTCATCACTTGAAGAATCCATTTCTTCTTTGAGTCTCTTTATTGTTGGTTCATCATCTTCAATGGTGTGAGCATGGTGTCTCTTCTTATTTGACTTCTTGTTGAAGGAGCCTCTTCCTTTGGGACAATCTCTTGAGTAATGTCCCTTCTCATCACAAGTGTAGAATCAAATGTTGGAAGGATCAATTATGAAGTTCTTTTGTCTTTTGCGATGATGGTACTCCCTTTTGTTGTGATGGTGATCCTCCTTTCTTTAATATCTTCAGGTGTGAACTATGAGAGCTTGATCTTCAATTGCTCCCATCCTCTCTTCTCTTGTTATGAGTTGAGATTATTCTTGTGTACATTCTTTCCAGAGTCTACAAAATCTGATCAACCTTATTCTGGAACATATTCCTTGAATGGATGAATCCAACGATCCATGGAGACCATTCAAGGTGGTCATAACAATGTCTCCTTCTTCTACATTCTATTCATCTGCTTCAAGTTGTTCCTTGATTTGAGCAACCCTTGTGAAGTAGGATTGCATGGTATCTGAGTTTTGTATCTTCACATTCTTCAGTTAGTTCCTCAATGTCATCTTTCGGTTGATGTTCTTTCCTTCAAACAAATTTTTCAAAGAATCAAACACTTCCTTCAATGTCTTCAAGGATGACACATGGGGGATGAGATGATCCTTAATAGAATTTGCTATGGTTCTCTTGGCCTTAACCATGTTCTTCTTATGAATATCCTTAGCCTCATCTCCCTCTGGTTCTGGAACTTCCTTACTGATATACTGATCCAAGTAATTTTCTTCAAGGATCGATGAGATCATGTACTTCCATGCTTGGAAGTTATTATCTTCCCCAAGCTTGTCCTCAAGCCGAGTATGATGAGTCATTTTGAAATGAGAACCTCAAATGGAAATAACATAGATATATATCTTACTAATTTCAGTTGTTTGACCTGGTTTCTAAGTTGGATGACCTAGGGTTTTGTAAGAGAAGCCCTAATTTTCCAAACTTGGAGTTTTGGAATTTTGTCTACATGGAAAGATGTGCCTCCTTGAGGTGAGTAGCTCAGTAAGGTCCTATTCTGAATGCTGACGTGGGAAGCCTCCAAAACTTGATGCCCTATTTCCTCCTTTCACTAGTGTCTAGGTCAAAAATGAAACTTCTTCAAATATTATTCCACTTCCACCAAAATATGCGCCCTTTTAGGGCAAGTTATCCTAGCCCTCTTTTCTTAATGATCTGTGGAGAGAAGACCTTGAACTAGGAATCCCTAGTTTCTATTGCTTCACAATGCGTTCTTTTAGAGAGGCTCTTATACAATGTTAGTTTTTCTAATCTAATTCAAATGGATTAGGATCTTTATTTGAAAGAATAACAAGCATAACAAGATGCATAATATAGAGAAGATACAAAAGACACAAAGATTTTCCTTGTGGAAACCATAAAGGAGAAAACCCCACAAACTTCCTCAGAATAATTCCGTCACTACGACAATATCACAAGATAGAAAAACCCAAGTATAAGATGTCTTGTGTAGCTCTTTCTCTCTCTCTTCCTTGATCTTCTCTCTCTCCTCATGCAAACTTGAGTGAGTGAGTGTGTGTATGAATGAGGGATGGAACTTCCCTATTATACGCTTCAAGTGATGTACCTTAGAACTTGACTGGGCCAACTTGTTACCCTAATTGGGACGACTTCTCCTAGATGGACTTAAAATACATTTTATTATATTTGACTTGGGGAATACTGCCCCGACTTACAACAAAGGGTTTAACTCAATGACCATAGACAATAATGACATCGTAAAAGGAGGAAAACACATCTCCAATGGGGGTACAACAATATAGAATAATAATATACACCACAATATCTTCCAAAGTTACAATTACAACGACAATGTATTTTTACCTTATTTTTTGGCTAAGTGGGAAAGCATTTTCCCTCTCCTTGATTGATTTTTGTTTGGAGGGTGTTACCTTCTACTTGAGGATGGCATCTACCTATTTCATATGAAAAAACTTAAATGGTGTTTCCCTTGCTTTGAAGTTGGACTTTTGTTTATTGTGTTGTAGGGAAACCAATTGATGAAGTCGTTGTATTTTCTTCTGAAGATTATTTTTTGTTTAATTATTTTGAGTGGTGGCCTTTTGGATTGTTGGTAGGATTTGGTTACCATATACTTCATAGCATTAATCTCCTTATAACTTGAGTGATAGCTCAATTTTGTGGTGCGCATAGTGTTAAGAATCTTGAAATATGTGCACAAGTTCACTCACATATTTCATAAAACACTTACTGACCACTGATATCATACTTAAACAGTAATAAAAACATGTGACTTTTCTTAAGCATTAAATACAAATGTATTGTAGACTGATGTACTGTTAATTAAACACCTCTAGTAGCAAAAAACAAGGTAAAAACAACATATTGACCCTAGATAAACTAGTCAAGATAAATTTTATTATTGTAGTTAAATCTCAGAACTTGTAATATCAATAATATACAACATTAAATGTTATTGTGCATTACCAAATTTTTCTTGAAATTTGGATTAAAAAATCACCTAAAAAACTGTGTTATTTGTTGTCTAGGAAAACATGCTCAACTGACTGTGCAGGTTGTATGACCCAGGACAATCACTCAACAAAATCAGTAGACCTTGATTTATGCACCCAGCCACTTTAGTAGTACGACCTCTCTTTGTTGTATGAATTCTCTAGCAATAAATGCTGTTAAACTACCTTGAAAACTATGCCTCTTGCCTCGTTTTCTATGTAGACCCAAACAATAGTACATCCCCACCAAAGTGTATAATATATCCTACTCATTAATGTATGTAAGTGGCCTTGGAAAATGTTCCCACTTGCCTTGGGATCTATGCCCCCTCGTATTGATGCTACTTCTCTCCTCTATGTTGCTCAACAAAACACTCTCTCTTGGAACTTGAGTTGCTCACCAAGATCCTGCTTGGAACTCATGCCTCTCCACTCTCCTCACTTTGGAATGTGTGTTCAAATGAAGTCTCATCAAGTCTTTTTATTAGCGTCATTAAGGAAACTGTTTGTCTTTTTATGTTCTATGTCTAATATTAGATCTTGGCCCACAAGATCAATGAATGAGATTTAATCTCAGGTTCACTTAAATCTCTTAAGTAAAACTATATAAAATCAAATTACATTGAAATTTTTTTTTCACCCTAAATTATTAAAAAGTGAGCTTTATATCATGAAGTCACTTTATAAAGTACAAATCAATTTAATAAAGTACATATCACTTTAAAAATATAAAGTCACATCATAACGTACTTTACAAACACTTTTTATAAAGTCACTTTATGTCATTAATGAGACCCCCTTGTTCTCGGACCCCTGCACCTAGGCACATGATGCAGGAGTACCTCCGATATATCAAAACTAACACATAGAAATTTAGCATAAGTGGTATTAGGTGCAAATACATGTGTTAACCAAGTTCAAAAGTAAAGATTGACCCTTGTGAAATGGGCATTCCTTATGGCTAGGTTGCCTAAAATCATGTTTTTCCATCTTGTGTGGGTCGCAACAAAAAAATTAGATTTTCTGTAGTGCCTATGTTTTCCCATTTTATGTGGGTTGCTACATAAAAATTTGACTTTCGGTAGTGCCTCTATTTTTTTCTTTGGATGTGATGCTACTGAAACCTAGCACTATTGGTAGCAAATAGAGATTGTGTATATTATATAATGTTTTGTTTATACCCTATTGCATATTTTTTTTGTGTGTGTGTGTAATTCAAGTGCAATGGTCCGCTTGAACTACCCCTCAAATCCACCTAGTCTCATCTCATACCTAATTCTTTATGTAAATGAGCTATGGATTGTACTTGGTTGTATTGCTTGAATTGTACTACTACAAAACATGAGACCCTATATCGATGGATTCAACAAATTTGAGAATCCATCTAAAGTAGGATTTAATCATGGGTAGGGTGTCAGAAGGAATTAATATTGTATCATGGAGAGCATAAGGTCCAAAATATGCCTACCTTGATAGACCCCAAAACATGCTAGAATCCATTTGAGAAGCTCGATTGGTCTCTTGGATGATCATGGAACTCTCCAAAACATGCAAGACTCAAAATTTCTTGGACTATTGGATCCAAAAATTCTTTCAAATATAGTTAAATCCCCTCTTTTTCCCTGACAACGATGAATTGATGACAAGTTCTAGACTAGAGAATGGGATATGAATACTTGGAAAATTTATGTACTACTTGTTGAATTATTACATATGAGTAGTAATTGTAAGATGGATGCTTTATGAGTCATTTATCATACCATCCATCTTTACAAGCTCTTAATTTAGTGTTTCACAAAAGTTAGGAGTGGTTTCTCAAATCTCAGTGTGAGAACAAACTATGAAAATAAATAGTATAACAAACATTAGAGTTATATTAACTAGTCTAAAGGACAAAATTTTGAGAAAGTATAGTGTTAAAAAGATCCAACTAAGACCTAGCAGAGAGTTGCAATGAACTCTTGAAAAATTGTAATTTGCAATATATGTATTCTAAAAATTAATATATGTGCAGATCATTTCCCTGGGATCATAGGATGGTTCAATGATTGATTGTATGCTTATTATGATAGCTTTATATTTATGCTTTATATTTATTTAACCATAGAATTTCAAGTCACTACACCATAGAGTTGTATGTAATTGGGATTCCATACAAATAGTTAAGGACAACCTCCTTAGCCACTAGTTGTAAACTATAGCGAACTATGAACTTCAACTTTTTGATATCACTACAAAAATACAATAAGAGTTCATTTGCTATGGATTCTAGTCAAGAGTAGAATGTTCCATCTAGAGAAGTATCTCTGCACATTTATAGAGTGCTTCCAACTTAAAAGGGTAAATTTTGTCTTCTTTATTGCTTAACCAGAATATTGGAAGATGTTGTGGATGCAATGAACACAAATAGTGCCAAAATCCATAAAGAAATATAGGTTATATCATAATCATATACTAATTCTAAAGATGATTTGGGAGCTATTGATCAATGCTCATATTAGATTATGAGATTTTCTCCATTTGACATTGAGGGCTATGAAACACTCTTTCCATTAGTCCTATTCTAGGTGTACAATGCATTGTGTATCATGAAAATGTGTACCAACATTGAACAAACATATAATTTTACTATTATGTATATATTATAGGGTATCAAACAAGATTAAAATATGTTTTTGAATCCCCCCCAAGAATTGAACACCTAGTCAACCAACCATTTGGGGCAAAGTACTTCCTAAAACTTGGCTCAAAGTTAATTAGCACCAAGCCAAATATTTAAGAGATGACACTTAGAATACAAATTTCAAAAATGAAGAGATGCATGAGTATTTATCCCATTTAGTATTGCAAATGCACTAATGAAATGTGAAAGAGTTGTGGTCATCAAACTTTTTCCTTACGTTGACAATTTTTTTTCTTATATACCTTGATGAGATTTTCATTTACAACAAAACATGCACATAACACTTCCATCATATTTAGATGATACTAGAGGAATTCCAAAAACAATAAGTCAACTACCATAAGGGTTCATTTTCTATGGATTCCATAGCTTCCCTGTGCTTCATTTTCTATAGAGATAGAGTGCATATTGACCTTGTCAAGATTGAGGTTTCAACTAGTAAAAAAGAGGCCAAAGTTATCACAAAGGTTGCACTTGGAAAGGACTATATTCAGTTATACCAGCATAAGAGATGTCCTCGAACTGTGGAGTTGATGTCAATAACCAGAAATAATTTTACTCTCATAAAGTATGCAAACTATTTGATTATAACTAACGGTAAAATACTTAGAACATGCTTAGATTTTGTTAGACATTATCAATACCCTTATAAACAATATTAGTGTCATTTGGATTACTTTAAGTTTTTGCAACAACCAAATATTGATGGAATCCAATAAGGCAGTGAAACATATTTGATAGAACCACAAAACAATGAATCAACATCTTGATTTTAGGCCTACAAGTTACATATGATAGAAATATAATATATATTGGAGGACTGTCATATGATATACCAGTAAGATAATGACTTAGGATATGTCGAAAGAGGTCTCGTGACAACCAACAATGGCCAATTTTTCATCAACATAGATCCATAAAATATCATAGTGTAAACTGCAATATATGGAGATAGAACAATGGTGAGAATGACAAATGAATTCATTAGATTCACTGTAAAATCTTAGGTCTGGAAATGATGGATTAGTTATGACAACTTTGAATATGATGATCAACAATAACAACATATGTGTAGGAAAACTCATATCATCGACAACAAACCAATAATAGTCACATCTTGATGTATCCAAGATAATAATCTAACAATAGAGATAGTTATGGATAAAAGCACCATTATTGTCTAAATCCCTTACATGTTTCTTCTTTTGTTCTAAACCAATCTTCAATCAATGATATATGTTGAAACCTCCAACTTGATGATGTTTAATGTGGGACATTAAGGGGATACACCACATTAATGATTTACACCATTGTCTTTATATTCAAATAAATTGCCCATGACTTGCAATGAGAAAAAACATAAGTATTAATCACACACATTGATGTAGAGCTATCTAAATTAACACTTGGAAGAAGCATTCTTGCGCTTGCACTTGCACACTTGGAAAATAAATTCTCCCGCACTTGCTTGAGGGTATTTATGTTTACATAGTTAATTATTAGAAATTCAAGGGGTTTTAATTTGAAAAATAGTTAGGTTTTGTTAGCTGAGAACTGTTTGGTTATTCTAGATAAGAGAAAATGGTGTTTCATGGTAAAGTATTTTGGGATATGGAAATATCTCCATTGTATGGTATGGAAATTGTTTCCCTTTCAAATTATATTATCTAACAACACATTGTTTCCTAACCCTTAATAAATGTTAGAGATAGATGTTCAATGCATTATGTATTAAAGTTGAGTGTATGTAAAGTCCTTGCACTTTTATCGCTAGTTTATCAAGTTTACTGTAAATTAATCTAAACCTTCCACACTACTCTCTCTCTCTCTCTATATATATATATATTCAATTATTTGAATACAAAATTAATATATGTATAGTTATAATATATAGGTTAGATTCCTATGTAAAATATATAATTGTATATATATATATATATATATCACACTAAAACATTTCATTTGCATTTGGAGCTTCCTACCCGCAAAATTGTGAACTCACTATGAAACACTCAACCATTGACAATGTGGAAGGAAGTTCAATTTTGGTGTCAAATTGAGACAATTTGGTAAGAAGGGGCCTACCTAAGAGGTATTTGAGACTTTCAATTATCTATTAGGTGTTTAATTTTAGTAGAGGAGTGGGGTTCAGGGGGGAATTAGAGAAATTTTAGTGGGTAGTTATCATTGGTTAAGGTTTTTCATCTAGTTTGAAGGGAGGGTAATATTATGTATATATTAATTTCATGGAGAGAACATGGAGGCTTCTCAAAAGGTGGACTAAGAAATCAAGATTACATAATTTATATATAGAGAATTAAGAAAATTTCAAGGAAAATTTTAAGAACCCCCACTAAATTTATTTGTATAATAAATGGGAAAATCCCATGATATATAGGAAAATATGAAGACCATTTTATTAAATTTATATTATGTATATATGAATTTTTGGTGATTCTCTTATTGAATTATATAATCTTGTAAAATCTCGGCAAACCTTTCACTAAATTATTAAACCTTGTAAATTCTTGGCGAATCTGTTACTAAATTATGAAATCTTGTGAGGTCTTCGTGAATTTTTTGATAAAGTATAAAACCATATATAGTAATAGGAAAACTTGCAAAGAAAAAATAAATAAGATGTAAATTTTAATAAACCATCACATAAGAAGCCCTCTTTTGGTGGTAGTTTGGCCCTTCACTCTAACAAGCGCAGTACATAGAAATTCACTATACTCTAGGAATATTCTTGGTAAAAAACAATGAAATTTTTCATCACCATGAAAAATAGAATCAATTTTAATATGGGGTCCCACCAACACCTTGATGCTCATGTATCTCTCCATGCAATTACAAGGGCTCACCAACACCTCATTTATGCACACACCTTACCAAAGATCATTTTAAGAGAGAAATACCAATGATATATCTATGTTTTTAATGAATCACAAGTATGGAGAATATTACCAAATAACTAACAAATTTCCTTATGTATATTAACTCATCCTTGCATACTAAATTTAGGAAGAGTCGGTCAAGTAACACATTATCATCAAGTTTAACATAGCATCATATACACCTTTCTACATGACAACTAGAAAATTAGAGTTAAGCATTTTATACCTTCTTTGGTGTTTCACATATCCAATTTTCCATATCTTTAAGTCTAGATTTAATGTATTCCCCATCAATAAAAGAGAAACATTCATGCTAGTACATTAGGTTAACCAACCAAAAAATACAATGTCAACCCTACAAAAACCCTTTTAGAACCATAAAATTCAACAAATAAAACAAGACTCTATGACATAATAAAACATAATAAAATAAGGTAACATAAGAAATGTTATGTTACCTTGTTAAAGGATAAATGTCACCCCTTGAAACAACATTTGTGTTTCATGCACTTTTTCTGTTATTGTCATGTCCCCATACCCCATAATGCAGATTATTAAAATTTTTTGCTTAAAGAACCTCTATATTATTCTAATAAACACCAGGTATAGACATTAACCTATTCTCCAACCTTCATCTCAGGCTTAGAACCACTATACCAGTTGTTCTGCCCTTAAATTATCCATTCCGTGTCCAGAATGGCCACTTCTGAACTAACCTTTCCCTTTTCGTACCTCCGCTTCTGCACTTCCGCTTTCGCCTTCTGACCTAGGAAGTTAGAAATCGGAAACGCAAATGTGCGAAGGTGCTTTCAACGACCTTTCCTCCTTTTGCACTCCGCACTTCGCTTTCCACCCTTCGCACTTCAAAACTCGGAAATCAGAAACTCAAATGTGCGAAGGAACTTTCAACGAACTTTCCGCCTTCTGCACTCCACTTTCCACCTTCCGCACTTCAAAAATCGAAAACTCAAATGTGTGAAGGCACTTTCAATGACCTTTCCGCCTTCTTCCTTCTGCACTCTGCTTTCCTCCTTCTGCACTTCGGAACTCGAAAATCGAAAACTCAAATGTGAGAAGGAACTTTCAACGACCTTTCCTCCTTCTGCCTTTGGCACTCTACTTTTCAACTTCCGCACTTCGGAACTCAGAAATCAAAAACTCAAATGTGTGAAGGCACTTTCAACGACCTTTCCGCATTCTGCCTTCCGCACTCTGCTTTCCACTTTCCGCACTTCAGAACTTGGAAATCGGAAACTCAAACCTCACCTTGACCTTTTTCCAGTTTTCCACCTTTTGCCTTCCACCTTCCGCATGAGGATCCCGAAAGTCAGAAAACTCACTTTCTACGTTATCATTTCTCCTCATTTCCTCCTTCTGCAGGCAGATTCCAAAGTGCGGAAACTCAACTTTTCTTCCCAGTTCAACTACTCCTTTCTGGCTTCTGCCTTCCACATTTCCTAGGTAGATTTCAAAGGGCAGAAACACTGAGTCAGAAGCATTCTAACCTCTATAACAGGCTTTCAGAATCCATGAACTTAGGAACAAAAGCATAAAAAAATGTAAGGCAAAAAAAAGATAAAATGCAGGAAATATACTACAATAAACATATACTTCATAATAGTTAAGCATTCAATCATGAACATAACAATTCATAGGAAAATACATTGTATACACAACATAACAAATAATACTTATCTTGAAGGATGAAGTTGTCCTGCAACTAGCTATGTAGCTACAACGTTCCAGCCAACCATAGTCCAGCGTGTTCCTTAATCTCTCAATACCCCTACCACCCATGAGATGGGCATGATTCCAAAATGAACTAGGGAACAACAAATTCACACAAAACCATATATTTTAACACACAATCAAGCCAACATCTAGTTGGACTTATTAGATTGTCCAACCAAGCCAACTCCTAGTTGGGTTAATAGGCTACAGGCTTATCAAGACAACACTTGCATTAAGGACCAACCAAGCCAACATATGGGTTCACAGGCCCCAAGACTCAGGCAAACAAAGATCCAATTGTTTTAACAGGTCCCAAGGCCAAGCCAATCTCCCTTGGGTTTACGACTAATGAGGCAGTAGAGGTAAAATGACTAGACTAGTGGCTCATTCAAGAGCTAAGGACACCTCCACAAGATCTATCTAGCTTGTCATCCACATTGCCTGCATCCCAACACAAGGTAGCATCCCTTTCTCTGCTCAAAATTCCTTCAGGCTATGCCTCCCTTCTAGTGATATTTAGGGCATGCAGTAAGGATATACCAACCACTCTTATATTTTCCTGAGGTTCCCTTCCGCACTAGGTTACAAGTCTATTCCTCTTCTCTTCCACTCCTTAGTCTTGCACACCATTCAGAACCAAAACTAGGGTGCACAACAAAACAACCACACTGTAGACCAACAAACTAGACTTTCTCAATCTGTAACTGAGGATCCCACAATGGAAACACCTTCTGCGACCCAGGAGAGTGAAATTGAATTGGCTGAACCACAAACCCCTGCTCTCTTGCTCTACAAAGGAAAATACTTGTAGAGAACTCATTTTGCGGTTTTTCAGGAAGCGGACCAACACGACGACGTGATCAGGGATGGACAATCATAGAAAAAAAAACCATGGTTTGGAAACACAGGTTGACACACAATGTGCATGAGCATTATGGAGCACTCAAAGTTTGTAGAGTGAGTGAACACCATGAAAAAAAATGCTTCCAATGCATGAGAAGAAGTGAGAAAAACCCAAACACGATCTCCTCCGACAGACTAGGCATGCATCACGTGCTTGCTTCCTACAAAATAAAAAGTGAGGCTTCCCCTACGCTGTAGGCCTACATAGACTATAGTCTGCCATGCCTTGCACTGGCCCAGGCATTAACTACCTCAACCGATTCTGGAAGGACTTAATGATTGAGTACAGGGACAAAAAGGGTAGCTGAGGTTCAAAGTTTTTCTCAATGACATCTGGCTTAACCCTATAGAATTAGAGGTTTGGCCAACTACCCCACACCATCCCTTGTGAAATCATGCCCCCATCTCTTTCATGTTGTAGTTCCATATCTAGCTGTGGTATTTTATTTAATTGTGCATTTACATGATATACCAAAACACGTGGTACATAACCAACACCACAACCATAGGCATCGACTTGATCACCTATTTACAAAACATCCATCAATGGCAGGGCCTTGGCCTTGATCTCCTTTCCATGATTCATACAATATATACATCATGTACAATCAAAATATCATGGGGTCAGAACCGGGGTGTTACATTCCCCTCCCCCTTCAATTAGCACTGTCCTCAGTGCTTACAAAATTGAACAAAAATGCTACACTGGAATTATCCTCAGTGCTTCTGCAGAATTGAACAAAAATGGATGTGCCAATTGCATGTCATCCTCCAGCTCCCAGGTAGCCTCTTCAGGACCGTAGTTCTCCCATTGCAACTTTACCTTCCCTATGGCTCAGTTTTAGAGCATGGTGACCTTCCTGTTGAGGATGCACATTGGCTCAATTTGGAACTCTCCCTTGGGTTCCACCTGAATCAGATCCCAAATAGTCACATGGTTAGGATCATGTACATAATTCTTTAGCAAGGAAACATGAAAAACATCATGAGCTCTAGTGCCAGAAGTCAATGCAAGTCTATATGCAATTGTCCCTATTATTTTAAGCACTTCAAAAGGCCCACAATACCTAGGGGAAAACTTGGCACCACTTCCAAGATTCAAAGAACTATTCTTTTCCCTCACTCTCATATAAACATGGTCCCCAACATAGAATTCTTGGTGCACTCTATGCTTATCAGCATAGCTCTTCTATCTATCCTGGGATGCCTTCAGATTCTTCCTGATCTTTGCTACCTCTTGCTCCATATCCTTGAGCAATTCTGGCCCAAGCACAATCTTGTTCATAGGATTATCCCAAGTCACAGGTGTCCTACACCTTCTTCCATACAATGCTTCATATGGGCTCATCCCCAAGGATGTTTGCTGTCCATTTTTGTATGAAAATTCTACCAAGTGTAAGTAGTCTTCCCACTTGGTTGGATTGTCCATCACATACATGCGAAGTATGTCTTCCAACACTCAATTCACCCTCTCTGTCTGACCATTAGTCCAAGGATGGTAAGCAGTGCTGAAATTGAGCTTTGTACCCAAATCTGCAAACAACCCCTTCCAAAAATTGGAAGTGAACTTGGAATCCCCGCCAAAAACTATTTTCTTAGGCAGTCCATGCGACTTGAAAATATCCTTCATGAAAATTTTTGTAATTTCATCAGTCTTATGTGTGGACTTAACATGTATAAAATGTGCTGCCTTTGTCAAATTATCTACCACAACCATGATAGAATAATGTTGTCTCCAAGTCATTGAAAAACCTGTAATGAAGTCCATGGAAATAACTTTCCATTCCCATTCCGGAACTGGAAAAGTCTGTAACAAACCTGCTGGGTGTTGATGCTCAACCTTCACCTATTGCGATTTCATGCACCTTGAAATGTTTTCAGCAATATCCTTTTTCATTTCTGGCCAGAAATACTGCTTTTTGGTTGTAGCAATTTTCTTCTAATATCCTAAATGACCAGAATATGGAGCTTGATGGATCTCATCCATAACAACCCTCCTCAAATATACTACCAGTGGAATATAAATTATGTCCTTGTACGTAAGAATCCCATCTTCTTCCAATTTATATCCCTCATATCTCTTCTCAAGATTCTGCTGCTGCAATTTATCCTTGACCTGCACATACAACTCATCTTTAGTAGTATGATGAACAATCTGCTGCCTCAAATCTGATTGGAAAATACTACGAGATGCCACATGCACTTTCATGCTGAGTGCATCAACCACTTTGTTTTCTTTCCCCTTTATGTGTTTGATTTCAAAATCAAACTCACATAAAAACTCCAGCCATCTAGCTTGCCTAGCATTTAGTGTTTATTGATCAAACAAATATTTCATACCACAATGGTCTGTCCTTAACTCAAATTATCTTCCCATTAAGTAATGCCTCCACATCTTGAGAGCATGTACTATGGATGCAAGTTCCAAGTCATGAGTGGCATAATTCTTCTCATGATCTTTTAACTTTCTAAGCTCATAACATACCACATGGCTGTCTTGCATGAGAACTACTCCAAGTCCTTGACCGCATGCATCACTACACACCATAAAGTCCTTTTTTGGGTTTGCAATTTTCAGAATGGGTGCACTTGTGAGAATATTCTTCAATTGCTGGAAGCTTCCCTCACATTTAGGTGTCCATTCAAATGTCATCCCCTTCCTTTGCAAAGTAGTGATAGGATGTGCAACCTTGGAGAATCCTTCAATGAATCTCCTATAATACCTTGCAAGCCCCATAAAAGACCTTACATTTGTCACATTCCTTGGAGTTGGCCAATTCATGACGGCCTCAATCTTTTTAGGATCCACGTATATGCCTTTATCTGATATGATGTGGCCCAAGTAATGAATTCTATATTTATAGAAGGCACACTTACTCAACTTGGCATACATCTTATGCTCCCTCAACAATTGCAAAACAATTCTTAGGTGTTCTTCATGCTCTTCCTCATTCTTAGAATAGATAAGAATGTCATCAAGGAAGAAAAGAACAAACTTGTCCAAATACTTGCTGAAAACACTATTCATAAGGCACATAAATGTAGCTGGTGCATTTGTGAGTCCAAATGGCACCACTACAAACTCATAGTGTCCATACATTGTTCTAAAGGCTTTCTAATGAATGCCTTCATCCTTGATTCTTACCTGGTGATAACCAGACCTCAATTCAATCTTGGAGAATACCTTTTCACCTCTCATTTGATCGAAAATATCATCAATTTGAGGTAAGGGATACTTGTTCTTCACTGTGACTTTGTTCAGCTGTCTGTAATCAATACACAATCTGAGTGTACCATCTTTCTTCTTTACAAACATAACTGGTGCTCCCCAAGGAGACACATTTGGTCTGATATACTTTTTCTCCAACAATTCTTGAAGCCGCATCTTTAGCTCTAACAACTATGGTGTGCTCATACTATAGGGTGCCTTAGACACTGGTGTTGCTCCTGGCACAAGGTCAATAGTAAACTCAATATCCCTATTTGGAGGAAGTCCTGGAACATCATCAGGAAAAACATCCTTGAGTTCCTGTAACACAGGAAACTCCTCCGACCTAGGAGTTTCATTCTCTGCTACCTCCAAAACATGGGTTGCGTATAACTGGAAACCTTTCCTATAGAACTTCTTCAGCTACATGGCTGAAATCTGCCTAACAGAAACCACTTTTGGTATGCCTCTTACCACTCTTAGGTGTCCTTCTACATTAGAGCATTCAAAAGTCTTATTGTATCAGTCAAGCTTTACCCTGTGAGTTTCTAACCAATCCATTTCAATAAGAATGTCATAGGAACCAAGAGGAAGAACAGTCAGATCTAAATAAGTCAATAACTCATTCATATCTAATGGGCATTTTTCTACAAATCTCACTGACCTTCCTCTTGGTTCTAGTGGCTAGTTGAACTGACCATGACTTACTATGCTTTAACTTCTTAAAAGCACAAAATTCAACAATCCTAGGCCTATAACTATGAGTAGAACCAGGGTTAATCAAAACAAAATCAAATTGCTCAACAATATTACTTGCAACCTCAACCACAGTTGATTGATGGTATACCTGGTAGTCCTCCAGTGCTACATAAATCCTAGGGATTGTCCTTACCACCTGACCAACAATTTCAACTTCCCAGACATTGTAAGCTGGGCTTACATACCCTTCCTCATGAGGACAGTTCCTTCACATGTGGGGTCCTCCACACCTCCAACATTGGATGGGTTCCCTGATTTCTTTAGGATCCCTTGGATTTTTCCCCATCTCTTTGGTTGGCTAATTTTCAGTCTGTGATGGTTTCCTGAAGTTGGAAGGTTTGGATCCTTTCTTTCTCTATTCAAAATTCTCATTCTTCTTTTCCTTCGAAGCCTTATGATGATCAAGATTACCTTTGTTCTGGTCATAACAATACTTAGCCTTTTTGATAGCCTCTTCCAATGTTCTAGGCTCATCAAACTCGATTAAGTATTTGTAAGACTGAGGCAACCTACTCAGAAAATGCTGGATCTTTACCTTCTCCTCTTTGATGTACCTGACATACCTTAACAACTCCAAGAACTTATTGGCATATTCTTCCATTGTCAATTGTCCTAATCTCAGCTCATGGAATTCCTTAATTTTGTCATCATAATACATGTTAGGGAGGCATTTTTGCTTGAAATAATTTTTGAACTATTTCCACTTAAGTATTCTTTCACTAATCCTCTTTGCTTGTATGAGGTGCTCCCACCAAACGTATGCTCTTCCTTTCAGGTTGAAGATGGAAACCCTAGCTTTAATATTTCTTGAATAGTCTTGGACTTGGAAATATTTCCTCATCCCAAGAAGCCAAGCATCAACTTCTTGCCTAGTATTTATCTTACCATTGAAGGTAGGAGGTCTTGCCTTTTTAAACTCATAAACTAAGCTATTTCTATAACACCTCTTCCTCTTTTCTCTGTGAGATGAAGAGATAGAACCTATAGTGGATCCTTCAGAGTCAGATGGCCCACTAGAAGACCTCTCCCTTCTAACAACAAAATTTGAGCCCAAAATCTGACGGCTTCCATGCCTGAAAATCGACAATAACCTATCAGGTATTTGACAACCTCAATTTTTGTTGTTGTCAGTGGCATAACGTTGGATATTCGATGACAACCCAAAGACATCGAATTTCCTATGATAAGGCCGTCAAATTTCCTACGGCAAGGACGTTGAATTTCCTATGGCATGACCGTCGAGTTTCCTACGGGAAGGTTGTCGGACGAGGGCCCCAGGATGTCAAAAATGTGACGACAATCTACCGTCGGAGCCACAACAACATCGTCAGATTGACATGAAATTCGACAACAGCTGCTAGGAATTGAAAGTTGGATAACCGATGGGGTATTGTATATTAATAAAAAAATGTATATTAATATAAATTGCTCAGTTTGTATGGTTTTCATAATTGCAAATTCATTGATTTCCATATCAACGTGAGCTTGTCTCTTGGGTTTTCCATGATCTGAATAAGAGAAAATAAAACCCTTTTATTAAACCCTTGCTCATAAACCAATTAAAAATATCAGGGACCTAATACTGACATGCATGGCCTAAATGGTGCCCTCCTCCAATGCAACTTTGCTTAGTTTAGTTTCGTTCAGTTTAGTTCATGTCAATTCAATGTGAATTTAATGCATGTATTAGTTGACTTCCAAGGATCTAATTAGCCTCATGTGTGCTAGATGAGTCTTTGGAGTGCCTAGATCACATGCATGTGCCTATACGTAGTCACTTGATCTTGAATGTAGTTGGAACTACAATTACAGTGTCTTCTAGTTCACTTAGGGTTCAGTTAGTGTAGCGATGGGGTAGTTAACTCACCCTAGTGAGTGTGCATTCTATCACGAGGATATATTCACTCCAGTTAAACTTGATTAGGGTTCATAAATACCTAATTCGAATTTATGTCTAGGTGATTATTTATACTCTCTACTTCATCCATTGAATATTAATGAAATACATCATTTCTTATTTTTATTTTTTCTAATCTTTTTGTGTGATGATTAATGCTAATACATGTGTTACATCAATTATTGGTTATTGATCCCTTTTCACATATGATCTCTCTAGTATTTGTGCCTTGATCTATATATGCTCAAGTTTTACATGGTATTAGATCTATATGGATGCTAAACTAGTCAGTGTTTTAGCAATTGTTTGTCAAGGATCAAGCTATTGTAGGTTGAAGAAAGGATTTTGCAACCCTCAAAGAGCTCTTTGTAGCCATGTATTTCCTATATTCCAAACATATTCTAAACCCTTCAACTATTATGAATGGAAATCAAGAGTAGAGATTCTCTCGAGGATGACGAGGCTCTACGGGTTCACAATGGATACAAAGGTGGAACCTTAGCAATTGAAAAATTTAAATAATTGAATAGAATGGATGAATCATTTAGGATTCTTTGCTATACTATTTCTCCAAATATACTATACCACATTAAAGCCAAGAATACTCCAAATGAAGTTTAGAGTATGTTGTGCATTTTTTCGGAACACAAGATGAAATGAGGAGCCATCAATTGGAGGTGGAACTCATGATCTTGAGACCAAGTGATTTTGAATTTTTTCAAGAGTTTTTCACCAAGTTCAAATCAGTTGTCTTGTAACTCAATGTGTGTAAGATAGAGAAGGATGGCTAGCAAATGATACTCTTTATTCTCTCCAAATTGGGTCTTGATTATAATATCTTAGTTTATACTTTCCATTCTACTAAATTGGCTCTTGGAACCTCCTACAAAATGCATACTTTGGATGTTTTTGTTGCATCCATCCTTCAAGAGAAATATAACTTCTCACAAATGGGACTCCAAAATTCCTCAAAGGTGCATTCACTTGCATCCAATGAGGGGAAGAAGGGCGCAAGAAATAAAAATTGTTTGTGCGATAAACACCTCAAGCCTGCTAGTACTCGGTTGTCTTTAAAGTTTAAACATAGCCATTTGCATAATCAACTAAAAAAATATGCAAGTTATTCTATAAAACATCTCCATTTTCGACATGTTAGTGAAGCTCATACAACATCAAATACAACACCAAAATGAGACATATTTTTCTGTTAATTTCAATGGGAATTTTATCCATATTTTGATTTTTGCCAATGTTGGGTTAACATTTGGACGCCACCTTAAATAGGACCAATTATGAGGTTGTTAAAGATGGCTATAGGCTTAAACAAACATACTTGATGAAAGTGAATATACTGTGCATGTATTACACTAATAAAAAACCATAATGCAACCCACTTTCCGACAAGCTCGCCACTATCAAATCTTTGTAACAATTTATTCTAGGATTCTTTGCCAAATAGTTTGTATGCACCTAATATAGACATGTTATATTGTAGAGCTGTCACACAACTTATGTACTTTTCACCAAAATTCTATTGATATGGAGTCAATGTACGGTTGTTGTTTCCATAGGATAGGGGAAATAATCCTCAAGCCAAAATTCAAATCTATTAGGAAGCAATCAACTCAAATCATGAAATGTAACAAGGAAGAACATATGTTGTATTTTGAATTGCACAATTAAGATATAATTTGGTCAAGGCAAGCCTATCAGTCTATAAAGTGATCACCAATCTACTAAAGACGGGCTATTCTGAAAGGAATGAAGACCTGCATTCATTGTCAAATTCTTGTATTTCTTCCCACTTTTCTGTTTATTACTCTCATTAATTATTAATATAATTTGATAAATTGCTTTCCACAATACAAATTTGATATCTTTCACAATTGAAATAAAGTTCAAATAGGTAATTAGTTATAACTTATAATAAAATCCATAAGGAAATTATTCCTAGCAATTCAAGGTAAGGGATCTTGACAAATCCTATCCACTTGTGAGGATTCACCCTTATTGTCAAGTGTATTTTGAGGGTAATGCTGATAAGTCCCACAAAGTGAGAATAAATACAAATATCTTCAAGAATACTCATAGAATTTAATGAGACAAACCATATATTAAATAATCAATTCATTATGAATTTCTGGCAGCAACGTGATGAGCTATAACTGTATGGAATACAAAATAGATAACCTTTTCCAGTGTTTTGGCCATGTAACTCATCTAAAGAGGACTAATTACATAATAATTAGGAAATACAACATATTTAGTCGATGCAAAGTGTTGGACATTGGAAATGTATACCGTTGGAACATGAATTTCATAATTTGTTTCACAAATCCAATCCTTAGAATCACATTGTGTTGGTGATAGAAGAACTTTAAGACACAAGATAAAGCAAACAAACCCATCATCATAAATAGTAACAATTTCTTACTGTCTTTCCATTAGTGAGCCGAAGTTTAGATTTCTGGCCATTGATCTCTAGGACTTCTCCATCAATCTAGACTACTTTAGAATCTTCCACCCACACATGAGAACCAACAATAATGTTAATGGGAGCCGCCTGCATTGAGCCAAAATATGCCAATGTCAGTAATGAATGAATGAATTATTAACTCATTTAAAATATTTCAAAACAGAATCTTGACCAGCAAGCATTCCCATGGCTTTGAAGGACCTTAAATCAACGACCTGCTAAAGGAATATGGCTTAAAATAAGAAATGCAACACATGCAGACTTCACCAGCATAGAGCACGATGAAACATTGTATCTACTGATCTAAAAACTGCTTGAGAAAGAAAAACATGTTGACTCCTACTTGGAAATTAACAATCAGAGTTTGACAAAGGACTGTTTGAAAGTCCCAAGCTGATCATTTTGTACCTTCTGTATACTTTCTGCACTACCAAATACCTTCTGTACCTTCTGAAGAAAAAAAAGATTTTGATTCCAAGTACAAATTAACCCTCAACCAATTCCAATTCCAATTTTTTAAACTATGATATAGAATAATGTAATATAATGATAAAGTCCTTGTTAAGCAAACGTTTGACAAAGTCCTTTGCTTCAAAAGACATAGTAGGCCGAGGAGCTTCCTCAAAACTTGGATCAGCCTTCAAAATAGCTTGGAAAACACCAAACTTGGTTCAAGCCCAGAAAGGTCGATGACCGCAAATAAGGATATATGCAATGACACCTATGCTCCACACATCTCTGTACCATAAGATCTGTGAAGAAATTCTGGTACAACATAGCATGCACTACTTACAATATCATTTAATCTTTCATCTTCACATATCCCCAAAGTCAAATGCAAGTACTATTAGCTTCACAAATAGATAATTTTTTATTGTTGATAAGTGTAGAATGTTCTCAAATCAGCTACCAATATGCCATGTGAAATACACCTGGCTTAACAAAGTCTGACAAGCCAAAATCTATAGCCTTCAAATCCGCACGTTCATCCTTCCTAGTGAATAGGAAATTTTGTTCCGACAATACATGTTTGTTTTCTAAGTCAATATGCATACGCGTGAAAATAATTTTTAAAATGAAAACTATCAAGCAATTGAAGGTGAGCTAAGGCCACAACCTTTCCACTAGAAAAAATTGAAACTGAATAAAATATTAATATTCATCAACAAATATCAACACTACTTCGCATATCATGAATCCCATTATAGTTTCATATTATAGTTTCTGAAATAAGGACAGTAAAACAAAATATTAGTAATAGGATACCTATGGCTTGAGATCTCGATGAACCACACCCTAAAGAAGACAAAAAGATACAACATTTAAAATTTGAATGACAACAACTTTTGCATCATCTTGTGAATACTTTCCTTCGTGCAAAATCAAAGTAGGAAGCAACATATTCATTTAGTTAATTAAAAAAATAAAAATGAATCATCCAAATTTTATCATAACCCCATATTACTTTGAGCAGTCGGATAAGAGAAAGCCTTCAGCATTAAAAATTCAATTACAATAAACTTTATTTATCCATGTATATTTTAGAATGACATTTTGTCTAAATAATAAACTTAACTACCTAAATTTCTTAGCTTCAAATTTTTTTCATGCAACTCTTATAAAAAGCGTAAAGAAAAAAAGAGCTTAAAAAGAGAACCACATTGAACTCAAGCTTCCAAAGCTAGACTAACCAATGTCTTTAGGCATTATAATAATACTATAACTTTAAATTCACAACCTAGAAAGACACCAAATTGGTGTACAAGATCCCCTTGTTTGTGGAACATGGGACTCCTGTGCACAACAATTTGACTGCTAAAGTCTATAGAGGAAGTGTACAAACCCTATCCCCCTCAGGGTTTGAACCTGTGACCTCCAAAGAGGAAACACATGTTCTTAACCATTAGGCCCTTGAGTGTGCAAACCATATATGACCCCCCATGAGTTGAATTAAAGACCACCATTGGCTACTGGTACTGATTCCCATGGACATCACATGCAAAATCTTGAGTTGCTAGAGGCATATTTTTGAATGACTTCTTGTCTGAACTTATTTGCATAATTTTCTCAGCTTCAAAATTTCCAATGCAATTGGCATGATAAATATATTGGGGTAAAGGAGAATCAGTCTTGACAATTGCATTAAGCTTGAGCTCTCCAAGCCACACTTGCCAATGAAAATAAGCACTTTGTTGTCTGTATTAAGTTTAAACAATATGACAGCATGAAAATCAAGACTTGGAATCACCTCTAGTAATCAATGTAATCACCACCCACAAACCACAAGCATCATAGATATTTTATTATTATCCTTGCTTTAGTTACTGTTAGGTATAACTCCCGATTGATTGTTTATTACTTTGCCAAAAGCTATTATTTATACATTAGATGTGGCGGTTGAAAACCAGCCTTTTCACCTTCCTATCTATTCATATTCCTATCTATTCATATTCCTATCTATTTACAATAATCCCGACGGATTATTCTAACAATCCCCCTCTTAATCCGAAGGGATGTTCGTAAGTCCGAGCATGTTTCTGAATTTTTCAAACTTTTCTCGTCCAAGCGCTTTGGTGAAGATGTCTGCAACTTGATCATTCGTGGAACAATGTCGAAGATGGACTTTTTTGGCCTCTACATGATGTCGAATCAAATGATACTTTGTGTTGATGTGTTTGGTTCGATCATGGAATCTAGGATTCTTAGCCAGCTTGATTGCAGAAGTATTGTCAACCAACAATGGAGTGGAATTCTCTTGTTTTTCCTGCAAATCTTCAAGTATCTTCCTGAGCCATACTATTTCTTTCGTTGCTTCAGCTGCAGCCACATATTATGCTTCTGTTGTTGAATCTGCTGGAACTGAC
>LPNX010894769.1:672130-702399 GCA_001517045.1 Pseudotsuga menziesii
GCAGCATATATATGATCAGGCACTAGTTTTCAACTCCGGCACCAGTATATTATCAGCATTATATCATCAGACTCAGCATATATATGATCAGGCACCAGTTTTCAACGCAGGCACCAGTAAAAAAAAACGTTTTACCTCCACGCAGCCTCAGTATAGCATACAGCTCAGTCTTATCACAATATAATTCAACGATTTCAGGCTTTAGAGAGATTGTATCACGTCCAGCTGCCGAGAAGATGATGCAAAGTTATAATGGGCTAATGCATGGGAGAAAGGCGTTTGGATGGAGGTCTGAAGGTTGGAGTTGAGTCAGCCATGGCCGATAAGAGATGAGGCTGCAGCACTGCAATATTACTTGAATTGCAGGTTTGTACTGGCAACACTATATCAGTCTACAGCATTCTTCACACAGCATGCTGGTTCTTCATGTTCAAAGTTCAATACTCATTCCACTCAACAGTCACGGTCCAATATTGCAGTCACGGTCACTCAACGTGCTTGCAGAGAACAGTCTCCACGCAGGATAGAGGACGCAGTTCCTCAATGCGAGATCTCACAAAATACAACTCACAGCTTTCACCACTGTGACGTGCATCAACGCAGCCTACCTTTCACGCCGGGTCTGGCTCAGTCATATCAATCTTTAGTCTTCAACGAGAGAAGTCAAGAGTCTTTAACGCAGCAAGAGTCTTCACGCCGGCATCAATATCTCCACGCAGGCAGCTCCACATTCAACACCAAACCTCCTTCTAGCTCCACAGCAAACTCACGCAGAAAAATAGGGCAAAAATAGGGTTTATGCGTTTACCTCCACGCAAAGGAATGATGCCAAAATTCTTTCACAGAGCAACTCTTTCACACAGCATTCTTCAGTATACAAAATATACGAGCTTCAAATACACAGCAGAGAGCTGTCTTCAACGCATCATATACCACATTCTCCACATCAACACGCAGCCAGGAGGGTTTATGCAGCCAGGAGGGCGCATAAACTACCACATTCTCCAAATCAACACGCAGCCAGGAGGGTTTATGCAGCCAGGAGGGCGCATAAACTACCACATTCTCCAAATCAACACGCAGCATAAACTTGCTGCAAGAATACTCAACGCATATTTTGCAGCATAGATCACCGCAACATAAACTTACAGCGTGAAAGAATTAGGGTTAGGCTCTTCATTAAGAAAATAAACGCATATAATGAATGCGCGTAGGGGCAGACTGGCAGGCAGTCTGGCAGCCAGGAGGGCGCAGAAGTGCAGCAGGAGTTATGGAAGACAACCTGCTCTGATACCAGTTGTTAGGTATAACTCCCGATTGATTGTTTATTACTTTTCCAAAAGCTATTATTTATACATTAGATGTGGCGGTTGAAAACCATCCTTTTCACCTTCCTATCTATTCATATTCCTATCTATTTACAATAATCCCGACGGATTATTCTAACAGTTACAGTGGTGATCTTGCAGCTGATTTCATTAAAACCCATTAGCAGTTTATTTATAATGCTATGTTTTTTAAAGTCATTTTTAGCAATCAATCCTTTTAACTCATCTCACACAATATTTCATCATGAGAGTGTCAAGCATTTTCTATGTAACGTGGCATCAAAATAACAATTACCAAAATTGCTAAGATTGAAAACAGAAATAAAAGAGCATAAACTGTGCTCATCCATCGTTTTGGAACACAACATTCACTGCATAGTTAAAATACTGTTCTTAACTTAGGTAGGAGAAAAACATCTTTATATACTATGGCTTAGCCCGAAAACATGTAAATAATAGGTAAATGGACTTGGAACTTACTCCATTAATATATATACATTTGAATTATCTTCATATGCTTCATGAAATTTCACCAAGTATGGTGTTATTTCAATTCTCTAAGAAGTAAAGTAATGTTATTTCAATGCTCTAAGAAATTTCACCAGTTCACATTGTAGCTTGTTTGCATATCAGCACTCTAAAAAAGTAAGAATATGTTCCATATCTCCAAGGCTAGTAAATAACATGCAAGAAGGAAACAATGAACCATCAAGTGCACTTGGATCTGGAAAAATAAATGAAATTGGCCATAAGCTATTACTAAAAACATCAACCAGATATGACAGTGCCCAGTGGTACTCCAACATTTAACACAATCTATGCTTTGCAATTGTTTGCAAAATGCTAGCTTCACAGCCATTAGGATTCCAAGATCATAATATAAATGATGAAATATGACAACAAATAGAAACAAGGTGATGGGATAAAATCCATTTGCAACACAGCTTCTCTGTGAAGCTCACAGCTAACACACATCTAGAGAGATTAATTATGATTTGGCCTTGTTGGCAGTTGTCTCAGCAATTTGAAGTTTGAACAGCTCATCTCTTCATAGATTTACTATAGCAATTCAAAGAGAATTGATAGGCCTTCATCCATATTTTAATGTAAATGTCTGCTACTGAAAAATCAAATGTTTTTGGTTTTGGAAAGCAGACCAACATAGCAATATTTTAGATGGCCTAGATTTGTCTTCATCCATTTTCCTTTCTTCTCCCAACAGTTTGGTGGCCCTTCCTCAATATTATTATATAACAAATAGCACATTTCTATAACCAGTAAACAGTAAGGAATCCAGTCTACTCCATTTCCAGTATGTTTTGGTTTCTGTAATAAGCAATGCTAAAAATTCTCCAATAAAAATTATTTTAGAAGATACAACTAGCATTCATTTATCTTAGTATACAAACAGGATATACAGTTGGGAAAAATCAACATTCCTAATTAAAAAAAAAAGTGGGCACAGTTTTCTAGTTAGCCATTGGAAATAGTGATTACAACTAATGGAGAATATATAAGAATATTGAACTGAGGCCTTGCTCCTACACTACAAGAACAACACTGATCATGTATGATAAAGCCAAACACAGCTTAGGATATTTTTCAGGCTTGTGGGATTCTACAACATTTGGATATCTTTTTCTTGCCTCGGGACTATGGTCTGTGATTACATGCAATGTTAATTATGCAATTGACAATTGTAAAGAAGGAAATGGGATCCAAACTTATAGTTAGCTATCCTAATCCATAGTTAGCTCAAATGTTATCTCTATTGTAAAAAATATAAAATAAAATATTAATTAAATTAGTTAATTACTAGTGAAAGGGTGTAACCCTTCACTATGCTAGCTCAAGCCGTATGAGAGGCCATCCTATTGTATCTTTTATACTATCATCCAATATATTATTATTATTCATATTCATTATTAAAATGGTAGTCATATTCAACTAACGGACAACCGGATTCGATTGCTCCATTTGGTATCAGAGCGGATTCGCTCCTTCGTCCTGAGCTCAGATTTGGCTCATCCTCCCATACATTTTCACTCCACTTCCCATCACTACTCCGCTCCACTCCCATCTCTCCGCTCCTCACTCTTCCACACGCCATTCTCCACACTACACTTTCTACCTTCCCTCTCCATCCTCCTCACCACGCTGTCTCCACACATCCCTACCTTCATCCTCGCGTGTTGCTTCACATGTGGCCTCAGCTCCATTTATCCATCGCAGCTTCATCTCCACGTCCCACTCACAACCCAATGCCAATTTCGGACCCTTCGCTGCGCTATTCCCTTTCGTCCACTCCACACAACCTCTAATTTTCCCATCTGTTTTCTCTCCAGCCCCACTACCACTGTCCTCCAGTGGCCAACGTCTCATTCCATGCCACTATACGCTTCATGTTTCCGTGCCCTCCACCCTTCACGTAGACCAACCCTCTCCTCGTACTTGCATACTCCGTCACCTGTTGCACAGCTCCTCGCGCCCTCCTTTTCCCCAACACCCTCCTCTGTCTCTGTGACCTCCAACATCCGTCGCTTCTCTCTGTGTCCCTGCCCTCCTCCATCTTCGTGGCCTCCAACCTTCGCTGCTCCTCTCCACGACCTGCAGCAAAAAAAAAAAACCACGACCTACAACAAAAAAAATATATTATAACATAATATAATAAAATATATTATTTCAAATATATTATAATATAATATATTTATAATAAAATATTAAAAAAATCAAATATTATATTTAATATTATAATATTTGTTTAAAAAATAAATAAAACTATATACATTATATAGTTTATGAAAAATAATAATAATAATAATAATAATTAATTAATTAATTAATATATTATTATTCAATTTCACCTCAAAAGCCAAAATAGTGTGGAAATACACACCTCCGCATACAAGGTCCAAGACCATGGAGGAATTGAAAGAGAAGATCGAAAAAATGGAGGAGGACATAAAGTCCCTTGTCGCTAACCAAGAAGGCTTGAAGGAAAAGATGCAAAATAACAATACATTACTCAAAAACGATCTTGTTTTGGTACTAGAAAGAAGGCTCGATGACAAACTTGACATCCTGAACGAAAAACAAAAAGACGTGGATGACAAAATGAGTACCATAACGCAAAACATAAACACCTTAACACAAAACATGAGCACCATGACACAGAACCATAATACCTTAATCGAGATATTCCAAAGGCTCATACCAGGGCCAAGTCAGTAGTCCACACATGCTAGATGCCTCATTTCATGTTGCCACCCAGGAAACACTCACAAAGAATCAAGAAGAATTGCAAAAAGAAATAAAGATTAACAATGCGACGCTTAAGCAAGAGATAGAAACACAAGTACTGCTAGATATGGAGGCATGATTAAACAACAAAATAGATGCTATAAGTAAAATAGTATAGAAAAGAAAAACTAACAATCACTGCCAACAACGAAGCAACTATAATATCTATCAGACACAAGATAAGACCAGTGTTCTTATAAGCATTATAAGCACAGGGAGCCCGTTCAAGGGAACCAACACAAAATGTGTTTGGGATAACAACACGAAAATAGTTAAGGTCATAATGTATGTTGAGCATGTTCAATTGACGACAAACATAGTTAAAATAAGCAATCACACAAGTAGAAAAAGCGTAAACAAAACTTCACCAAGTTCATACTTATTGCAAATACCAAGACATAATAATCAAAATGAGAAAATGGTCATAATCAAAATCGCACCTCTCAAGCCATTAGTGTGACATAGAGCCAGAATAAAATATGACATTAGGAAATACTTGAGCTTTGAGGACAAATCTCCCTTAAAGGGAGTGGCAATGTAACAAATATAAAATAAAATATTAATTAAATTTCTTAATTACTAGTGAAAGGGTGTAACCCTTCATTATGTCGGCTCAAGCCATATAAGAGGCCAGCCTATTGTATCTTTTATCCTATCATCTAATATATTATTATTATTCATATTCATTATTAAAATTATAGTCGGATTAGACTAACGGAGAATCGGATTCGGTTGCTCCTTCTAGTCTAAAAAGGATAAAGTTGATTAATCTAAAATCCCAAGTTCAATCTAATCTCAAAGATGAACACCTCAAAAAAAAGTGTTTGTGATTACAGTTAATGGAAAAATGGGAACAATTTATCATACTAATGTTGATTACAACTAATGGATAGATGCCGGATACATATTGAACTGAGAAATACCGAACATGGTATCAGTACATTTAGACTACTCAACAAAAATTGTCAATTAGAAATTATGCTTCATTCCTTTGACCAATTATGCCAAACACATAGTACGCAAAGTCATCACACCCTCAAGTAGATATAAACACTTACTAATGACAAACTCCGTGCTCTTTTCCTATTACTTACTATAGTCTATAAGATGGGTGTTATTGATTGGTACTGTCTTTCAAAAGAATTTTAAAGAGCTCTGCATGTGTCTTCAGTGTCTTCCCTGTGCTGTTGGTTCTCCTTAGGTTGCGTCATCGGTGCTATGCATGCTAGGGCTTCAGGTCTTTTGTGTTTGTGTTGGGATGCGTATGCTCAATATTTCTATGCTTTCCAAACCCTTGCTGCATATGCTAGGGCTTCCTTTTCCTCAATATACAGATATCAGTGGATAGAGAATGGCTACAATACATGTAGGGCTTTCTTCAGGTTATCTGGAAATCCTTCTGTGTGAACTTAATGGATACAAAAGGACTTAAGTCTCACAGAAGAGACAAATGAAAGGAACATATGTTCAATCAGAAATGATTATGAGGATCCATTTTGGGGGTTTCCATATGATGGCGAGGGAGGTAAGTGGTGATAGAAATATTGTTTCCTTTGTTCTCTTCCAGGGTTCCAACCGTATTCATGAATATAGTCTGCACACTCAGTAGTTTTTCTCATTTTACGGTTGTTTGGTAGACAGAGGATTTACGGGAGTTTGCTGTGAGAAGAAGAGTACCTCCATCATTGCCAAAGTTCGTTTTGAAAGCGATGAAGACTACCTCCATTATTAACAATTTCATATTCATGGCCCCCACTACCTATATCCCTGAATAAAATGAAAAATACCCATTGGACACTTAATACTAATTGATATATGGGCTTTAATTTTCAGTATATTAAAATTGCCAATATATTGGCTTTTACTTTTCACTTTCCACTAGTTTGCATATGAGATATTCGACTGGATGTTTTGATCTAGCTAAAGAGATTTTCTCTAGAGCTACAATATGGATTCAACTTTATTCCCTCTACTGCAGTTCTGGTAATGCACTTGGTATTTACATCAAATGTTTGGAGGTAACACGAGTAAGCGGGTATACCTCATATCCCATTTATGTTTTCTTACTAACATTTTGAACCCACTCCCAGAATCAACCATTTTGGACTATCAAGACGATGAATGGGTGCAAACAAAAAGCTTTGGTTGAGCCAAAGTAAGTATGTAAACTCTGCATCACATCATTTTCGTGTGGGAGATTGCAAACCATTGAGTGTTCTTATTTCTATGGGAACTAAACTTTCGGTTGAGCAATGACATACAATACTCATAGAGTTGGAGGATACAATTTTTGTTCCTTATGCTAGTGTAGTGGGTAGTTTGATGTATGGTATGGTTTGCACTAGGCCATACATTGCCCAAGTAGTGGGAGCCTTATGTCGATTCATGGCTAATCCTTGGATTCTTGGTATCTTTTCTCCTTGAATTGCCATGAATTTTGGCACTGTTAGAAGTAGTTAATTATTGTGATCTTTCTGTTGTTGTTTTGAACTTTAATTTACAACAGCCTTGAGGATGAAAATTCTAGAACTAAGATCTGGGAATCCTTCTAGTAAGGTGAAATTTAAGCTTTGCATTAATTTCCCAATTGCACAAAATTTTCAACACAAATCTCTACAAAGTTGCATAAAAAGTACCCCATGGCTACATCACTGACTTAAATTTCCAAAAGAGGATCATCATCTATTGCACTTGCAATATGAACTGCTGAAGATCTTAAAATTGATCAACGTTGTTCCATGGTTGAAAATTATTTACCTAATGAGGTCCTTGCAATTTACCATACTATTGATCACTTTTGTCATTTTCAAATACTAATATAATTTGGACATGTTTGCTGCCGTTAAGTGCACATGACCAACTCACTATTCCATATATAATATTTGTTGTGTATCCAGCAAATTAGCTCATCAAATCAGCACTAATGGTTGTTTGTAATCACGCTAAGAAACCACATGATGCTAACCACAAGAGCAAATATGTTTTGTCAATCCCAATGTCTCTCTGTGAACTAACTCAGTACATGAGATTGATAACTCTAGTAATTCCAATCCAAAATTGAACTTCTAAAATAGAAACAATCACAAATTTAGCTAATAAAGGGCCCTCTTCCCAACCATATTTAACCATGCAGCGACTATGCACTCCCATACATGAGTCTATAACTATGAAATTGTAGATTTTGTGGCAGCAAATGTCACTACCACTACTCCAAATAGATCTAATAAAAACCAAAAATGATATTAAATGTAACAGACAAATGGATACATGACAATCATAACAAATATGGAATCTTCATTACTTCCACGAGTCTAACCATGCATTGATAGAAGTTCATTTATGACAATGAAATAAATTGTTAACAAAAGCTATCATGTAAAATCAAGTTAGTTACCATAAAATATATTGCTTGTAAAATATGAAAGATATAGCTTGTAAAATATTCCCAAAAATCTTTGAGATATCCTTCACATTTTCTCACATATTAACATGCATCTCTCAGTGTTCTCTCTAACCATTTTAACCATTATGGCCTTTTCTGCACATAACCTGAATGTTTATGATAAGTGTTTCGTAGGAAATGTGCAAAATTGAATCCTAGACAATCATAACAAATATGGAATCTTCATTACTTCCACGAGTCTAACCATGCATTGATAGAAGTTCATTTATGACAATGAAATCAATTGTTAACAAAAGCTATCATGTAAAATCAAGTTAGTTACCATAAAATATCTTGCTTGTAAAATATGAAAGATATCGCTTGTAAAATATTCCCAAAAATCTTTAGGATATCCTTCACATTTTGTCACATATTAACATGCATCTCTCAGTGTTCTCTCTAACCATTTTAACCATTATGGACTTTTCTGCACATAACCTGAATGTTTATGATAAGTGTTTCGTAGGAAATGTGCAAAATTGAATCCTAGACAATCATAACAAATATGGAATCTTCATTACTTCCACAAGTCTAACCATGCATTGATAGAAGTTCATTTATGACAATGAAATGAATTGTTAACAGAAGCTATCATGTAAAATCAAGTTAGTTACCATAAAATATCTTGCTTGTAAAATATGAAAGATCTCGCTTGTAAAATATTCCCAAAAATCTTTGGGATATCCTTCACATTTTGTCACATATTAACATGCATCTCTCAGTGTTCTCTCTAACCATTTTAACCATTATGGCCTTTTCTGCACATAACCTGAATGTTTATGATAAGTGTTTCATAGGAAATGTGCAAAATAGAATCCTAGACAATCATAACAAATATGGAATCTTCATTACTTCCACGAGTCTAACCATGCATTGATAGAAGTTCATTTATGACAATGAAATGAATTGTTAACAGAAGCTATCATGTAAAATCAAGTCAGTTACCATAAAATATCTTGCTTGTAGAATATGAAAGATCTCGCTTGTAAAATATTCCCAAAAATCTTTGGGATATCCTTCACATTTTGTCACATATTAACATGCATCTCTCAGTGTTCTCTCTAACCATTTTAACCATTATGGCCTTTTCTGCACATAACCTGAATGTTTATGATAAGTGTTTCATAGGAAATGTGCAAAATTGAATCCTAGACATATTGAATTGATCCAATCAAAATTATAAGCCATGAGAAGGAAACTTGATGCATAAATGCCACAATGCTTCTAAGCTAGTTTTCTACACCACGTCTTTAAGATTTATTGGATTTTAACTTTTATTCTGGGGCTGTGCCCAACATCAAATTGATTGCAACAACAAGTTTAAGCGAATTTGATTGAAAATGCAAGAAGTTTAAGTGAACTTGATTCAAGTAATGTGAATATTGTATAAGATCCAATCCAAGAATGGGATAAATAAATGGAAACACACTAGGAGGCTGGAAAGAACCAGAATATATCATGAATGCCATAGATGCAGCTAGGGAAACACTGCGGGAAACCCATCCTAGGCCAAAAACAACTAACACAATCACTCCAAGAGTTTCACAACCAATATGAGAAATGAACATGTTGTACTTCTGCATATGAAGTTCAAAATAAAAGTTGTCAATTTTATAAAAGGCTCAACAAGAGGCCTAATTATCAATTTTTTGTACTAGATGGTATAATACAATATTGATTTTACAAGAAAAATGCAGTATGTTTACATTAATTTTAGAGTTGTTGTTTGAGTCCGAGTTTAACTATATGACTCTTGGAGTTGTAATTTATAATTTATTTAAAATATATTTTAAAATAGAAAAATGGGTCATAAAAGTTTAGAGCCTACCTGTGATGATGGTGAGGAAACAATACAGCATAGACAATAAAATGCGAAGTGTTAGGAAGTTTAAATAGTTACAGACTTCAGCACAATAGTGGTGATCTGGAAAGATGGAAGTGCCTATAGAAAATACCCATGGGTGAACCATAGATATTATTTGTAGAATTGTTGATGTGATGGAAGATGACTTGTTCCCGAATTGATTGATATTGTGTTTAAGACTTTGTTTATTTAGGAGTTTAATCAAACAATTTGCAAACATCAAAACAATTGGCACAACTAAAATTATATTGGATTCAACATTAAACCACAGTACATAAATTTAAAGCAAGACATTATCTATGGTATTGCAACAAATAATCTTAGTACAGATGGATAAAGTCTCCCTTTAATCTGGCCTGTAAACAACCCTGTAGAATACCTTTTTGGAACTTGACTGATATAGATGACTATTTGTTGCATCTCACTGTGGGTGAAAAGAATGATTTTCTTGGCCCCAATATTGCTATAGCAGCCCTCGTAATTGTGCCCAACTAGTTCGATATGACCCTAGCCAATGAATATCCTCAGGAAGTGCACCCCAACAGATTTTTAGAATGATGGAAAAGTATTTTCAAGGGTGACAATCTCAGTCTGTAATGCCCCAGATCTGGTGTGTTGAGAAATCTCATGATCTGTGTCCAATACACCTTGGCATCCCCTCCCTCAACAGTAAACAACCGTAGCAATAAACGATGGATGAGGATGTGTCCCCCATTTTTAGATTCACAACTCCAAAGGTGTGCCCCCTTGGTAAGCCTCAGTCAACATAGAAAATCGTCCTCCCTTATTTGCACTAGATGGGATATATCTGATCATGGAGAAGAAAATGAGCACAGAGTGAGTCATATGATCCAAGATAGTGGTGCGCCAAGAATAATTTGTATAAAATAAGTGGTTGTGGAACATAAAAAGCTTTGAGTTAGACTCAAACTTCAAGTAAACTTTAGAACCCCCAGAGCTTCCCTCCATCATGATAACACCTATACCTGAGTCCTCGGTTATCACAGGAAAATAATTAATAAGTGATTACTGTGGGTAATAAGTTGGTGGAGCTATCCGTTCCACTGTAGGAACTACCTTAGAATGTCGTTTGAGCTGTCATAAAGTTCTGGTTATTTCAGTTAAGCGTTGTTATGTTTGATGGGGGTAATTCAGTTTTGTTAGGCTTAATCTTGGCTGCAACAGATTCCTATGCTATTTGGTCAATATTTGGTTTTGATAAGACTGATCATAGATTGGCTACGGAGTCGTTTCTTGACTCCTTCGCTATAGCTATGAGGGAGTATTTGTTCCTAGGTTTTTAAAAGCTTGCTGGATGGAGGGCGGCGATCATGGAGAAGAAAATGAGCACTGCCCCCTTTTGTGTCTTGGAAAACCTATTTTTTGAAAGATTTACTCAGATCTAGTTTGTTGTTCAGTGAAGAAAGAAAATCTTCCTTTGATAGATCGAAAAATCTAGTCAAAACTGGTAGCACCAAAAATAGCTTCCTTTGATAGATCGAGAAATCTAGTAAAAATTGGTAGCCCCAAAAATCCCCACCTGTGTCGGAATTCTCCCACTGGGATGAAATGTCATGAAGAATCATTGTTGTTTTTTGCTCTATGTTTTTGTTATTTGTTTTTTTTGGGTCTTTGTTTTACTTTTTATATTTTTTCTTTGATGTTTTTATTTTTAAACTTTATTGTCTTTATGGATATGTGCAATATTTATTTTACATTTTTTATAAAAAAATTTATATATGTTATTTCAAAGATGAGGTTGATGAGGATGAAGATGACAAGGACAAGGAGTATGATTAAGAAAATGATAATCATTGTCCATGATGATAATGAGGATGATGATGGTGACCATCATGATGATGTTTATGATGGAAATATTCATTATCCTAAGATTTGTTTTATTAGGCCAAAACATGAGCTTGGATTGTGTGATGCTAGTTTGGGAAGGCAAATAATGATATTTTTCCTTTTGCTTAGATGTTTTGTTCATTACAATTAATTGTAATAAATTGTATAATAGATCGGAGTGATGACAATGGTGACGAGATGACGTTTATGAGGGAAATGACAATGGTGATGTTTAATATGTTGATGACAACAAAGATGATGATATTCGTAATAATCAAGATGACAAGAACAATGATGACCTCGATGATGGCAATAATTGTTATCATTAGACTGAGGATAATGATAATGATGAGGGTAGGTAAGATACTATGGGTTCCACACCCATCCGTTGTGATATTTAAGGTTGGGTGAAGTTCTTCATCACCAAATACCCCATGTATCTATAAGCAAGGATGTAAGAACCATTATTTTCAACAACAACAAAAAAGGAAAAAGAAGGAAAACCACAACAAAACCCATTATTGTCCAGTAATGGAATGGGTAGAATGTCTAAGTTGTAATCACCACTAGTGGAGTTATCATCAGTTTTCTCAAAGGGAATATATGCAGAGATAAATATGTCAATTCTATTACTTATCTCTTTGAATGCATCCTTGGTCCAACAGTTGATCACAAGGCCTGGGAGCCTGACCCAAACAAGGATCTAATCATCCCTCTCCTTCCACGCATTGAAACGTGTACTCCATAACTTTAGGCTCATTGGTGAAGAGTCCACTTGCCACAAGAAATTTAGAATGGCCAAGGCATCTTCCTTTTCACACATCACCGCAAACCATCCTCGTGTCAAGATGAAGCCCTTTGGTGTGTAACCAATTAAATATTTTCTATTCTTTTCATATAATTTTAACATGGTGTCATATTAGGTGAAAACTTGAATCTATAGTTTGACATGATCCATTGCCTAAATTTTTTGTGTATGATCTTCACATATTACATGGTATGCTAGGAAATTATCCATTGAACTCAAGTGCTTGTGATAAAATTCATAACCTTGCATGGACAATGGTCTTTAGAGGATTGGGTGTGCATGGTAGAAATATCATAATGCCATTGAGGTACCAAACCCTATCATATGGTTGATCAAAGGCTCTTGATACATTCTTAGGTTGATGATTTTAACCCTCCAAATGATTAACAAAGAAGCTCGACGCTTCTCATGGCAGGTAGAGACAAGAAAATGTTGGCCATAATGGTGGACAGAAACCTCCGGTGGGTGCCCAAATTTGAAAAACACGGCGACAAGGAGAAAATGGACAAATTAATGAAATAATATATTAAAATATGCATTTCGTTTCATTTTTTTTCTCCAAATTTGGTCCATATGGTCCATCTTGGGTGTGGGGTCAATTTGGTCATTTTTATGTGTTTAATAAATATATTGAATTTTAATAAAAAAAACCATGTATATTTCTTATTTTAATGTTTTATAGTCTTTCGAATTTAATGCCGATTTATATTTTAGATTTTTTGTCAAACTTCAAGGTCGTCGAACTTGAACATGAATTCAAACTAAGTGACTTAGGTAGCCACCATCGACCGCCACAGCCATGAACCTTTATTAAAAATAAATAAATAAATAAATAAAATTAACTTTTAATCTTTGCTACGATACTCGACGCAACTCGAGTTGTTCCCCACGATCTTCACCTAACAACTGCCAATTCTGTAAATCTTTTTTTGTCAAAATAAAATTCAAAAGCCCGGTTTGATGAGTCCTCCTCTAGAAGACTTCATTTCTTGCAAAAATATCATGGACTCACGACAACTATAAACAACACTCGATGCCATACAAATACAAGGAATGGCATGTAGCTAGGATCACAAACTGTGTAGAGGTCGATTTATGCATTGCTAATATAGAGAGATGTCATTGGGCACATGATATGGAGAAATAATGGTTATTAATCGAATTAAAACAAAAAAAAAACAATTGTTGGCTTAAGAATAGTATTCAATTTGACGAGTGGCATGATCGTGATGTAATCTCCCTTTGTCCTTCCAAACATTTGTGGTTTCTCACAACATCTGTCCTCAGCGCCACCAAAATACATATAAAAATTACTTGTCTTTACATCCTCTTCCCTTTAAATCCTCATCTCATAGTCATAACTAAGGATTATTATGCATGCACATCCTGACCTTGAAATATGAATTGGGTCAAGGCGCAAAGACAACCATAAAATATTAAATGTGTAAAGACACAAAGAGTAAGAGACAACTATAAGTAAGTCTTATATTAAATTTACCATATAAGTCTTTAATTAACACTATCAACTGAGATTTGACAGGTTAGATTGTTGTGATCTTCTTATCACTCCTTACCAATGTGATTGCAAGGAATTCTTTGAAGGTGAATTCCATAATTTTAGGTCTTCTTCCTCATTATCATGCCTTTTGGTAAGATAATAAAGATGGTAATGGCTTGCATCAGCATGGAAAACGGTTTCGACATAGAGATATTGTTACAGAGAAAACTTCCTATGGCTTGGGGTGTACCACAACAGACAAAGAAACCACAAAAATCAATCCCTTCCCCATATGCAAGAGAAATAAAACACCTAACATTAAAGGATCTCGAAACATACCTTATTTCAGACGGTTGATGTAGATCCCCATTGAGCTTTTTCCAATCCGGCTTGTGTTAGCAATTTTCTCTCTCAACAACAACAGACAAGACAAGCATGCTATATAATGGTGTTAGACCTACTCTAGCATATATAATCAATAATGTATAAGCAATTAAAAGCATTCATGGATTCAATATTCATTTAAATGCACATCATTGGACAGGAAAATATATTTCTATTAATATAAATCAGAGATTATAGGAGTGACAACCTCTGTTGGCACATCTATGAACCAGAGAAACTGAGTCCTCCACCTAGGCCTCCACCACCTCAATCGTCCATCTCTTGATAGAAAGCTTACAAGCAAAGGAAAGCTTGGGGAGAACATAAAGTGCTCCAAGGGACAAAGGGATGCAGAATCAAGTATAAGAAAGCTACGACAACAATGGACTATAGTTTTCTTGCTCTTCAATTCCTCCCTTTTTCAATGTATCCAAAGGGTTCCTTATATAGTGCTTCAATGGGGTAATGGAAGGTCAAATCCAAGCAATATCGAGGCATATGGATGGCCAAGAGACAAGTGACTTGGATCCACATCAATGAAAACTCCAAAACATTTGGCCTTTTGTACACATCTCGATGTATGCGGGTTTAGGGGTAATATCCACGTATATACGTGAGAAAGGGTTTAAAAGTCACGTACAACAAATAATAGGTGTTTTTAGGGATGATATTGGAAACATCAAAGGTAAAAAAATAGTCCATGGGGTCCAAAGAGTCTACAGAGGGGCAGGGAAGGCCATATATATGTGATCTACCATGTGTGGTAAAATCAGCTATAACATATGCCCCCTAATGTGTGAGGTTAGAGGGGTAAACGATGGCCGAAATACATTATAAGTCCATCCTATAAGTGGAGTGATGAAGAACCAGGTGGAAGAATCAGCCATCCAATAGTATAATACAATAATTAAACTCTGCACATGACTGTAAATACATATAGAAGTCCCAGATACATAAGAGTACAATGGCCATGAATAGGCATGATATACAAACTGTGACATCTGTGGTCATCGCCATGTACAATATACAATAGATTAGAATCTTCATGATGAAGATATACAAAGGACCAAGATCTCCATGAAATCTGAAGATATACCATGGATCAATATCTCCATAATGGCTGAAGATATATGGTATACACTGGAATCAAGTCACGAGAGCTGAAATCTCATGAACACTGGCACAATCAAGGAGGTAGCATATAAGAAATGCCACCAATATGGAAAGTATTCTACACAAACCGCTACGAGTACATGTCCTACTATGTGAATAAAGGTGTCGAGGTCAAAACAGTAGTCCATCATCTGATTACCGGTCATTGATGTATACCATTAACAGATGCGAGATCACCCACCTATTATGAAAATGAAAATCAAGGTACTAGAGTGAAATATAACAAGAGTGAATAAATGTGTTGAGGTCGAACACTTGAAACAATTTATTGATCAGGGGACATTGATGTATTCCAAAAACTATCGATGGCGAGAGAACCTACCACTGATGACTATAAGTCTCAAGGCACTCAAATGACTCTAGAATCCTATCCCAGAATAAATGATCTGAATTCGATGGGATGGAATCCACTGGAAGGAGGGCATTAAGGCATCCCCCTTCAACCAACACGAGGTACTCAGCAATGTTGTATAATTTGGAAGGACTCGAACAAGATGTGCATGAACCAGTAATAGTATTAGGAATGGCCAACATGAAAAGTCAAGACAACTGAGGAATGGATGACTCAGGCTTCAACTTCCTTCGAACAAGAGCATAAAGGTGAATGGTGACTGAATGTAGGTAGCATAGACTCAATATACAAAACTGGGACATCTCTGTGACACATGAGGCTTTGACAGAGGCTCCATAGGGACTGGAAGCTTAACCGGTCGGTGGAGGTAAAATTAGAGATACGACTACAGCTCCTAAAGTAAAACTA
Organism: Pseudotsuga menziesii; assembly: GCA_001517045.1. Taxonomy (NCBI): domain Eukaryota; kingdom Viridiplantae; phylum Streptophyta; class Pinopsida; order Pinales; family Pinaceae; genus Pseudotsuga; species Pseudotsuga menziesii. The sequence continues at coordinate 688,536 of LPNX010894769.1, forward strand.
CTAACACAACCAATGGATGTGATATATAGTGCTCTGTTCAAAGGCGACACAACTCGAATGCTGCCAAAGATAACATCTTTCCCTGTCTAGATTTTTGGTGTTTTGATTTTTTTTTTGGACTTTTTCAGATATTTTGAAAAGCTTGAAAAAAGAATAAAAGTGCTTTATAGTTACAAATCTAGGAGGAGACGAGTGTCAATGGGAAAACAAACTAGTTCCAAGGAGTGGAACATACCTATGCTCAATGCAAGGAAACATGTGTAGGATAACGACACTCAGGGGAAAGTCCCCTCCCGGTAAAAAATGGGGAATCAAGCTGCAAAAGATATATAAAACGACTCTGCTTGGCTAGACATGAGACAAGCTCGGGCTATATGGCTGATAATCAGAGTCAGGGAAGCCAACATAAGGCTTAAAAAGGCAAGAAAAACTCATGATAATGCAATTAAAACTTGACATATACAAGGGAGTCCCGAGGAAATGGGCAGCATGAAGTTCAAGAGGAGTATGAAGCTCTTTCTCAAGAACATGGTAGGACTAAAAGGGACTTCTGAACCTAAGAGATGACTCACAACATGGTTACCAAATGCAAAAGGGATCTAACTAGGACACCCATGTATAGGAAATCTCTACCATTCACATATTACCACTTCTAACAACAACATGAAGGTTCTGTGATACCATGGATTAATGGGTTCATGCCTAAGGTTAAAATGAAATGGTCATAAGGTCATGCAAAATGCAGGAAGATATGAAATCCTAACCTATATGCCATTTCAGACATAATACATGTGATAGGAATGAATGGGTCGAAACCTTGGAGAGAGTGTACAAAAAAATGGACCCTACATGACAACCATATTAGTCCAAAACAACCCAAAATAGTCAATAAAGAATCCAAACTATAGGATATAGGGAGGAATTAAAGAGCAAGAAAACTATAGTCCATTGTTGTCGTAGCTTGCTTATACTTGAGTCTACATCCCTTTGTCCCTTGGAGCACTTGGTGTTCTTCCCAAGCTTGCCTTTGCTTGTGATCTTGCTATCGAGAGATGGAGGATTGAGGTGGTGGAGGCCCAGGTCACCCCAATATAATCAATGCTCAGGTGGACAGTCACAGGCAGGATCAACCATATGGGCAAGGTAGCAAAGCTCGGAAGTCTCGAAAGAGCCCCCAGATACGAATACAATCCTGGAAATATCTTCCGTGCTCATAGAAAGTAACCAGGGGTCATCCCAGTCACAATCGCGTGCACTGCCTCGTGCTTAACTCCTATGTAAGAGGAGCGTCATGAGAAACACTAATTATGCCAAGGATTTCACTATCTCACCTAGACAGACACCTACTTGTTTTGTGTTTAGTAGTCTTGGAGAATTGACTCACAATGAACTATTCCAAGACTCTAAGTCCTAATCTTGTTTGTGACCCCTATCAAAGAAAAATGTGTATTTCATTTTAAATTATGTGTTGATTTTAATGGCTATGATTACTCAAAGGGAAATGGTTGTGCAACTAGTGAAGTTATGACGCAACAAGAAGTAAAATTCACACCTAACAAACAATGCAAATGCAAAGTGTAGAATGAAAAATAGGGTATGCTACTATGTGAAGTGCAATATTTTTCCTTCAAATGTATATGCAATCATTCCTATATGAAAACCTAAACACAACTCTCATCCAAGAAATCCAATGCAAGTACCTTCTTAAATCCATATGTAAGATGCAAGTAAGAATGCAACTATTTTGTATTTTCAATATAAAAGAATGAAAAATGAAAATAAAAGTCATCTAAAACTCTTAGTCTTTGCAGCCAGCATAAAACACAAGCCCAACAAGACACCAAGACAAAAAGAGTAATGCACTAGTGGAAAAACAAAAAGGATAAATGACTAAAACGAATTTCAAAGAAAAATCAATGAAAAAGCGGTCTCTGGTCACAAAAGAAGCATCCAACAGACAACATCAAATCCCAGGAAGACCCAACCACACTCACAACCAACCCAGCAACTTCCCACAACATCAAACTCAACCAAAAGGGAGGATGTACGTGATTGTTTAAAGAACAACTGCATATGTATGCGACTTTTGGCCAAAAACCTGCATGTATACGTGGATTTTTGCCAAAAACCTCCATGTATACACAACTTTTGGAAAAAAATCCATGTATGTACGCGAATTTTGGCCAAAAACTTGCATATATAGAGAAGATAGTGGTAAAACACAGGCCTAGGGTCAAAGCAATAAAGGGGAGTGTCAATTAATGAACATACTATAAAATGTGACACAGAAACAAGGAGAAACAGAGAGCAAGCCAATAATATCAAGCGCATTGAATGCCAAAAACCCCCAATTAAAAACAACTAGGAACCTCCCTAGTATGGTCGCCAATTTTTTTACGGAGAAAACTTCCTATGGCTTGGGGTGTACCACAACAGTCAAAGAAACCACAGAAATCAATCCCTTCCCCATATGCAAGAGAAATAAAACATCTAACACTAAAGGATCTCGAAACATACCTTATTCTAGACGGTTGATGTAGATCCCCGTTGAGCTTTTTCCAATCCCGCTTGTGTTAGCAATTTGCTCTCTCAACAACAACAAACAAGGGAAACATGCTATATAATGGTGTTATACCTACTCTATCATATATAATAAATAATGTATAAGAAATTAAAAGCATCCTTGGATTCAATATTCATTTAAATGCACATCATTGGATAGGAAAAGATATTTCTATTAATATAAATAAGAGATTACATGAGTGACAACCTCTGTCGGCATGTCTGCGAACCAGATAAACTAAGTCCTCCACCCGGGCCTCCACCACCTCAATCCTCCATCTCTCGATAGCAAGCTCACAAGAAAATGAAATATTGGGAATAACACAAAATGCTCCAAGGGACAAAATTCACAACATGATGATGATGGAGCAAGCTACGACAACAATGGACTATAGTTTTCTTGCTCTTCAATTCCTCCCTTTATCAATGTATCCAAATGGTTCCTTATATAGTGCGTCAATGGGGTCACATGGAAGGTCAAATCCGAGCGATCTCGAGGCATATGGAAGGCCAAGAGGCAAGTGACTCAGATCCACATCAAGGAAAACTCCAAAACATTTGGCCTTTTGTACACATCCTGATGTACGCAGGTTTAGGGGTAATATCTGCGTATATACATGAGAAAGGGTTTAAAAGTCGCGTACAACAAACAATAGGTGTTTTTAGGGATGATCTTGGAAACATAAAAGGTACAAAAATAGTCCATGGGGTCCAAAGAGTCTGCAGAGGGACAGGGAAGGCCATATATATGTGATCTACCATGTGTGGTAAAATCAGCTATAACAGGTATAGTGATGATGAGGATGAGGATGAGGATCGTTAGAGGACATTTCAACTCAAAATGGGCCTTTTAAATCTAATTCAAATTCCATGTCATCAAGTGTTATCCAACGAAATTGCTTTAAATTTGAAATATTGTATAGGTCTTAAACACTTTTTTAGTATAAATTTGAGGATAGGTATCATAAAAAAAACTACTTTTTCGTTTGTATTTTTGACATATCTCCCTGTGTGTTTACTCAAATTTCGATCGGGAGAGCTCATTGGATGTGGAATGAAATTATGCATCCAATGAGTATGCACTCAGCATACTTCTGACAGACCCATCTACCCAAAAAACAAGAAATACCTGAAAAACGTGATGATGATGTCATCATCACATTTTTCAGGTATTTCTTGTTTTTGGGGTAGCGCGGTTAGTCAAAAGTATACCGAGTGCATACTCGTTGGATGCAGAATTTAATTTTGCATCCAACTAGCTCTCCCGATCAAAATTTGAGTAAAAACATGGGGAGATATGTCGAAAATACAAACAAAAAAGTAGTTTTTTTCTTTTCTTCCTCCAAAATTAATAAATATTATTTTATTATTTTATTAATTTTTTTTAGGAGGCCCATTTTGAGTGGAAATTTTCTCTAATGGATGATGATGGTGACGAGGAATGATGATGGCGATAAGGATGAGGGTGATGGCGACACGGATGATGATGATGATGATGCTAATGATGATGTCGATGATGATGACGGTGATGATGGCAATGGTGGTGGTGATGATGATGATGATGATGATGGCATGGTGATGAAGATGATGCTAATGATGATGTTGATGATAATATTGACGATGATGATGCTAATGATGATGACGATGATGACGATGATGACTATGATGATGATAAAAATAGTGATGATGGTGATGAGGATGAGGATGATGATGGTGATGATGATGATGACGACGATGATGATGATGATGTTGAGAATGATGGTGATGATGATGATGGTGATGATGATGATGGTGATGATGATCACAGGTCAATGAGGAGGAGGATGATGATATTATGATGATGATGATGTCGATGATGATGATGCCGACGATGATGATGTCGATAATGATGACGACGATGGTGATGGTGATGGTGATGATGATGCTAGTGATGATGACGATGAGGATGATGTTGATGATGATGATGGTGATGATGATGGACATGATTATGATGATGATGATGATGATGATGATGAGGATGAGGATGATGATGATGATGATGTCAATGATGATGATGATGATGATGATGATGATGAGGATGAGGACGACGATGATGATGATGTCAATGATGATGATGATGATGATGATGATGATGATGGCGATGATGATGATGATGATGCTAATGATGACGGTGATGATGATGAGGATGATGATGGTGATGATGAGGATGATGAGGATGATGAGGATTAGGATGAGGATGATGATGACGACGATGAGGAATGATGATGGCAATGAGGATGAGGATGATAGCGACGAGGATGATGATGATGGAAATGAGGATGATGATGATGATGCTAATGATCATGTCGATGATGATGATGATGATGATGATGTATATGGTGATGATGATGACGATGATGGGATGATGATGACGATGATGCTAATGATGATGATATTGATGATAATAATGATGATGATGATGATGATCATCATCATCATCATCATGACGACGACGATGATGATGATGATGATCATCATCATCATGACGACGACGATGATGATGATGATGATCATCATCATCATGACGACAATGATGATGATGATGATGACGATGACTATGACGATGATAAAAACAGTGTTGATGAGGATGAGGATGAGGATGATGGCGATGATACAAACAGAAAGTAAACGAAAAGTGGTGTAAATGGAAACACACTATTGTGTAACAAAGAAAAAGTTAAGCACTAAATTTCCTTTGTCATGGTCATAATAATATTTAATTTATTATAGTGTGATCTAACACATTAGCGCATACTGCATCGCATCATCAAGGAATCAACCTCACCACACGCATAGGCACATAGTTGGGCCACAAGGTTTGTTGACTTACAATTATTTTCAAGGTTTATTGTTCTTGAAGATTAAGTACTTTTGGCTATGAGAATTATCTATGGGACTGCTATGTGTGACAAAATTGAGAGTTACAATTTAAGGTCTATGACCCAATATTTTTGGTTAATGGTCATTTAAGATGTCAAAACCAAACAAAATTTTATAATGTTCTAAAAATAGAAATATAATGTTCTAATCCATTATAAGGACAAATTTTATCTAAATTTTTATTCTTATAATAGTTAGAATTAATAAGCACAAAACAAAAAAAATCTATACATATTTTTTTTAATGATTAATGTCTGTAATCCCCATAAAAATGTATTAGTTTAAAGGGTATTTCTTCTAAATACTAATACGAGGGGGGATGTTCTTCCTAATGTAACAAGTTATGCCTCTAATTCTTAGTTGATAAGATCTCAATATGTGCAAGTGTGGGAATTCCCCCATACAAAGGAGTCGATACAGAGGTTTTAACGGGTATTGATCTTATAGGAGAGGGATTTTATATTATAACTAGAAGTGATTGGTGAGGGTTGTGAGCCCATATGACCCCTAATATCTAATCCATATAACCCCTACTCTATCCCTAACACTTATATTAACCTATAATATAACCCACTTAGTATAAGCCTGAATATGTATAACCTCAAAATTTTATTACTCACTCATAACCCTTAAATCTTATAACTCTTGACATATAACCAATATAAAATCCAACATAGATATTATAACTCTAATACTTAACCCTCTATAGCTCATAAAACTTTAAACCCTTTATGATGACGATAGTTGTCGAATTTCAGACGAACTCTTGTCGAATTTCCTACGACAAGGCCATCGAATTTCCTATGACATATCCATCGAAAAACCTACGAACTAGTGTCGAAAATCCGACGACATATCTGTCGAAAAACCTACGAACTAGTGTTGAAAATTCGACGGTATAGTTGTCACATTTTCTAATGACATCTCCGTTGAAAAACCTATGCCTGGGACGTCAGAAATCCGATGGTGCTAAAATAATTCAAAAGGCTTGGTACTTTTCATCATTGATGTCTGGCACATCTGTACGATACGTCGGATGTCATCGGATTTCAGGTTCAAATCCTATTGTGTCTTCTAGCATTGTTATTACTACCTTCTGGTTTTCCTGTATGACGCCCCGAGCTCATCTGCCTTTGGATGTCTGTCAAAATATGCAACATGGCTACATTCAGCTGATGCTGCTCTTCCCGAGCTTTAATCAAGCTTCTCATGGTAGTTGCAATGTCTGGCGACGTCTCTATAAATATTCTGCCATTAGACTCCGTGTAATCATTTCCAACATGGATGTTTTACCCCATAGCATCTTCCTCATGCACATAGGGATTCCGTGCATCATACATGTCATAGATTCTCATGGATGAGCCAAAACTCGATTTTCAATCTGTACTATGACTCTACAAAATGTGTTAACAACATGATTTGTTATTTGCATAGTAAATTCAAAATTAAAAACCATTTACTTACTGTCACCTGGCCCATCCAAGCCCAATGTTGCAACCAACAACTCTGATACCATAATGTCACGTCCCCATACCCCATAACATAGATAATTAAAAAACATTTCTTAAAGAACCTCTCCGTTCTTCTCATAAACACTGGGTATGGATGTTAATGTATCCTCCAACCTTCCTCTCAGGATGAGAACCACTATACCAGTCATTCCGCCCTTCAATTATCCATTATATCTCTAGAATGGCCACTTCTGAACTAAGCTTTCCCTTTTTGCACCTCTGCTTCCACACTTCTGCTTCCGCCTTCTAACCTCGAAAGTTGGAAATTGGAAACTCAAATGTGCGAAGGCACTTTCAACGTCCTTTTCGCCTTCCACCTTCTGCACTCCGCTTTCCGCCTTCTGCACTTCGGAACTCGGAAATCGGAAACTCAAATGTGCTAAGGCACTTTCAACGGCCTTTTCACCTTTTGCCTTCCGCACTTCGGAACTCAAAAATCGAAAACTCAAATGTGCGAAGGCACTTTCAATGACCTTTCCGCCTTCCACCTTCTGCACTCCACTTTTCTCCTTCCGCACTTCAGAACTCAGAAATCAGAAACCAAATGTGCGAAGGCACTTTCAATGACCTTTCCTCCTTCTGCCTTCCGCACTCTGCTTTTTTCCTTTCGCACTTCAGAACTCATAAAACAGAAACTCAAATGTGTGAAGGAACTTTCAATAGACTTTTCACCTTCCTCCTTCCGCACTTGGGAACTCGGAAATCGAAAAATCAAATGTGTGAAGGCACTTTCAACAACCTTTCCACCTTCTACCTTCTGCACTTCACAACTTGAAAATTAGAAACTCAAACTTCACCTTGACCTTTTTCCAGTTTTCCACCTTCTGCCTTCCATAGGAGGATCCTAGAAGTCAGAAAATTCACTTTCTGCCTTATCTTTTCTCCTTGTTTCTTCCTTCTGCCTTTCACAGGAGGATTCCAAGGGGTAGAAACTCAAATTTTTTTCCTAGTTCAGCTGCTCCTTTCCAGGTTCCGTTTTCCACCTTTCCTATGCAAATTTCAATGGTAGGAAACACTGAGTCAGAAGCATTATGACCTCTGTAACAGGTTTTCATCCTCCAAGAACTTAGGTAAAAATGCATAAAAACATCGAAGGAAAAAATAGAGATAAAATGCATGAAATATACACCAGTAAATATCTACTTCATCATCATTAATCATTCAATCACGAATAGAACAATTCATAGGAAAATACATTGCATACACAACATAACAAGAATACTTATCTTAAAGGATGAAGTTGTCTTGCAACTAGCTATGTAGATGCAACGTTCCACCCAACCATAGGCCACTATGTTCCTTAATATCTCAACACCACTGCCACCCCCGAGATGGGCATGATTCCACAAGGAACTAGGGAACAACAGACTCACACACAACCATATATTTTAACACACAGTCAAGCCAACATCTAGTTTGAATTACCAGATTATCTAGCCAATCCAACATCTAGTTGGGTTAATAGGCTACAGTCTTATCGAGACAACACTTGCATTAAGGACCAACAAAACTAACAGATGGGTTCACAGGCCCCAAGACCAAACCATCTCTAACAATTGGGTTAACAGGCTGTCCAACCAAGGATTACACACAAGGCTAAACAAAACAAGACTCAGCTAAACCAAGATCCAATTGGGTTAACAAGTCCCAAGGCCAAGCCAATCTCCCTTGGGTTTACGACTGCTCTGGTAGTGGAAAGGTAAAATGACTAGACTAGTGGCTCATTCAATATCTAAGGACACCTCCACAAGATCTATCTGTCCTGAAATCCACATTGCCTGCATCCCAACACAAGGTAGCATCCCTTTCTCTACTCAACAGCCCTTCAGGCTATGCAGTAAGGATCTACCAGCCACTCTTATCTTTTCATGAGTTTCCTTTCTACACTAGGTTACAAGTCCATTCCTCTTCTCTTCCACTCCTCAATCTTGCAGACCAATCAGAACCAAAAATATGGTGCACAACACAACAACTACACTGTAAACCAGCAAAACAAACTTTCTAACTATGTAGCCAAGGAACCCACAGCGGAAACAGCTTTCGTGAATCAGGAGAGTGAAATCGAATTGGCTTAACCATAAACCCTTGCTCTCTTGCTCTACAAAAGAAAATACTTACACATAACTCGTTCTGCGGTTTTTCAGGTAGTGAACCAACATGACGACGGGATCAAGGATGGACAATCATAGATAAAAACCACGGTTCAGAAACACATGTGAACACACATCGCGCATGAGCAGTTTGGAGAGCTCAAAGATGGTAGAGTGAGTGAACACCATGAAAAAATGGTTCCAATGCATGAGAAGGAGTGAGAAAAAACCAAACACGATCTCCTTTGACAGAATGGGCACACATCACGTGCTTGCATCCTACATAATCAAAAGTGTGGCTTCCCCATGCTACAAGCCTGTGTAGACTGCAGTATGCCATGCCTTGCACTACCCCAGGCATTAAGTGCCTCATCCGATTTCTGGAAGGACTTAATGATTGAGTACAGGGACAAAAAGGGTAGCTGAGGTTCAAAGGTTTTCTCAATGACATCTGGATTAACCCTATAGACTCAGAGGTTTCGCCAACTTCCCCACCCTATCCCTTGTGAAATCTTGCCCCCATTTCTTTCACATTGCAGTTCCATAGCTAGTTGTAATATTTTATTAAATTGTGCATTTACATGATATACCAAAACATGCGGTGCATAACCATCACCGCAACCATAGGCATTGACTTGATCACCTATTTACAAAACATCCATCAATGGCAGGGCCTTGGAATTGAGCTCCTTGCCATGATTCATACAATATATACATCAGTACAATCAAAATACCAAGGAGTCAAAACTAGGGTGTTACAATGATATAGATTTACAAACCCTATATCCTTACACCAAGTTAGGAACATTTTATTTTATACCCCGATTCTCAATTTATGTGATTAGGTTCTCTCTATCAAGTGCCATTTTTGTAGAATTGTTTTGATAAATGAAAACTAATTCCATACATTGTATGACCTTATGCTACCTAGGATATCTCAATTGTGAGTTGTTTCAACCGTCCTCTCTTGTAGGATTCGTTTACTAGTATTTAGGGGTTTGAATATGGATTCTAATTTCAAGTTTGAGTTTCAATGGGTAGTTAATTGAAAGGATTCTAATAAACCTCATATTTCTCCTTATCATGACTTGCATGTTTCCTTTAAGGGAAGAATTATAAATTCATCTCCTTCTCTACCTCTTCAAGCTAAAGGAGGTATACCTTAAGAGAAGAGGAATAATGAATACATTTCAAGTATATTACTGTGTTGAATATTAAAAAGAGAGGAAGTATATAATTAGAGAAGATAAGAGAACTAAAGAAAAAAATATAAGGAATGCCATCTTAGTGAAGTCAATAGCTTAGTTGAGTACATGGAAAATTTGGGTTGAAGGGGTACGAGGGATTAAAGGATTAAAATATTGAATACTTTTTCAACTTATCTTCTAAGCACCCTTTTCACACTTATGGTAGAATAATTATTTTCGAGTATGTAGTCACGACATAGAGGAAATTTTTGTAATTACAATTTAATAGGAAATTAATGTATAAGGAGGGGGATATTCAATCCATTATAAGTTTCTTCTTATGATCTAAATCAAAGTACCTATAAAACAAAGCTGAAGTGAGAAATTTTAACTCACATAAATATTATAGAATGGCATTATACACTTAGAATGATCATATTTCATTGAGAATAGTGATGTAGATCTTATGAAGAATAGTATATTGAAATGAATCTTATATATATTACACATCATCAGATCATCATTTTTACTATTTTTTTTATACTTAGCTTCTTGGATGAGGTTACAACAGATTTATAAACATCGCTTTGTATATGTCATGTTAACGTTGTTTATAAGATTTTGATTTGGAAAAAAAAATCCCTAACATCACTTAAGCGACTCTCTATGACGTTGCTCAAGAGACGTCAATCTAACAAATGCCCGACTCACATCTGGAAGAAATCTTATTCAATGTTACAAACTGTCAATTATACGTTGAATTTTGAGACTTCATTTTGTAGTGCTTGAGCTTAAAAAACATGTACGTTCAGTCTATTCAATGGAAAAAATTATAGAAAGGTGATTCACTAACCCTTATGTGCTTTTGAATCATATTACAACAAAAACGTGTTTTTCTCCTCTAAATTTTTAATAATATTATTAATTGTAACAACAAAACGAATAACCACGACTACAAGAGCAACGACAGTAGAAATTGGAAGAGAGGATACACTGGTACTCATAATTCTCAGCTCGCTTGAATAAATCCCCAATGCGCTTCCTATTTTCCCCACTATGGCATAATATGAAAGCTTTTGTTAATCATCCACTAATATGTTGCTTAAGTATGGAGTTGATCCTAAACGTTTAGTAAAGAATTGAATTGTGCCAAAATGAAACAAGACTTGTCATGCAATAAAATACAACAAGCATTATACTTGCTATTTTAATTGTCATAGCATCCAAGGACAGGTGCATACCAGATAACTAGTGGTGATTGTAAGAATTTTGGTTTTATAAATCATTTATTTTATAAAAATATTATATTTAAAACCACTTTGGTATGGATTTATGTCCCATTGGATTTGTCCTTGACCAATCATAAGGACAAATGATTTGTCCTTGACCAATCATAAAATCGAATTATTGTAAATTAAAAAAAGGTGAGAGTTATTGTAATTTTTGGAAATATTAAGTTTAATATGAAAATTATAATATTATAAAATTTTGTAATCTGTTTTTTTAAAAGTAAACTAATGTAAATCAATGAATGTTGATTTCTTAATGAAAAATGTATCAATAACAAAAAATAAGGTGAGAGTTTTTAATAATTCGATCGAGCATTTTCAAAATGCTTGATTGAGGGTTTTAATAGCTTGATCGAGATAACAACTCGATTGAGATTCCGTTAACTACACATAAACCCTCAATCGAGGTATTTGAAAAAGACACGCAAAACCTCGATCAAGCATTCAAAAATCCTTGATCGAGCGGCTACTAGCTCGATAGAGGGATTTAAAATGGGATTTTAGCCCCATTTTATGCAATTTTAATTTTTCTGGCCTCTTTGGCAATCCTAAACCCTATCCTTGGATGCATCTTAAGTGGTGGACTTCATACTGATGGATTCGTCAATGAATTGTCTATATATTGGCATATAAATGATGGGTTTATGAATTCATATAATATATATTTTCTTTTCTTTTCAAACTTAAACTTACAAAACCATGTAAACAACTTCGAATCAATGCAAAGAAAAATCAACAACATAAAAAGTATACAACCAAAATTTCAAAAAATATTTATGCCCCAAATCAATGAGTCGTCTTCAAAATGATAATTTTTGTTTTCCAATTTTGATAAACATCAACAATAAAAGTTTATGTGCACACATGTATAAAATGCGATTAAAACTTTTAATGGCCAATTTCGATAATTAAGAAAAAAATATAGATTTTCAAAATCAATTACAAAAAATGTGCTTCACTATATATATATATATTCAAAATTTCGTATTTATCACTAAACTATTTGACGTGCACACAAGTCACTTATTAACTTTTCCTTAAATTTACAAGAACACACCTTTCATTAAATGCAATTCTGACATATTAGATGATATGATTATTTAAGAAAAAATATAGGTGGAAAAACAACATAATTCCCTACGATCTATTTTTTAGGTTAATGTCGGAATTCACGACATATATGAGTTTTGAGTTCTTTGATTTAATAAATGAGTAAAATATCAAAATTTCAACGTCACTTTTGGTAAAAAAATTGTTACCCATCTTCATGGATGCACCCAATTTACATAAAATAGGATTTTTTTTTGTTGAGAACACAAAGGTATACAAAATACGATTCATATATATATATATATATATATATCAATTTGGATGTACTAAAAATTATATTTAGATCATGCTCATATAATTTTTTTTGAAAATTATATATTTAACATTGAACTATTTGTTTCTTTTTGTTGGTTAAGTGCCCTGTGACTTGTTGGGTGAACTTTTGGTATAAGAAACCACGATCCAGGGGCATCTAAGCCGTCAAAATCACCCGAGGATTGCACCCGGCCTAGCCGCACCAACCCTTATCATGGTTGGTTTTAAATGTCGCCTTCCAGGAGCAGCGGGTTTTGATCCTGGGCCGCCAAGCAAACGAAACCCCTCTCGACCATTTGCTCTACTGGAATTTGATAACATTGAATTATTTGTTGGGAACAAAAGTTACTTGTTATATTTTCTAGAAATTTACAAGGTCAAACATGTAATTAAATACAAATTTGGTATATTAAATTATATTAATAATTTTTAAAAAACATATTGTAATAAATATAATAAAATTACCTATAAATTGAGTATTTTTTATTGTTTACCAAAATTCACAAAGTATATATGAATTTTAAGGGTTTCAATTTAAAAAACATATAAAAAATTAAATTTTCATCACCACATTTCACTAATAAGTAATACACATGTTCATGCATTCACCTTGAAGTTTAATCAATTTTATCTTACTTATGTTAGAAGGGCCATTTCCCTCGTTAGTTACTTTTCCAATACACAAATATATGGCATGCATTTTAAAAAACATGTTTGAAAAAGCAAAATTAACAACATACCCATACCAAAAGTATAATGTTGAAATAAACATTTTATAAATTCATATTAACAATAATAATTGGAATTCAAATAAATAATAATAGTGTACATTGAAAGAAGAGTATCAAATTTTATACTTAGACTTTTATTGCCAACTTGTATGCATGTATGTATATATATTTATTTATGTATGTGTATGTATGTATATACACTTATATATA
>LPNX010894769.1:702466-794975 GCA_001517045.1 Pseudotsuga menziesii
TTACTATTGTATTTGGTAATCATAGAGTCATGAGGTATAACCTCCATTGTAAGTTAGGTCAATAGTACCCTCTTGAATATAATATAATACTGTTTTGTGTCTTCCTAGGTGAAGTTGACCTAGTAAGTTTTTGGGGGCCGACTTGTTAGGGTAAAAGTCAAGTGACATAAAGAGTATAAATAGAGGAGTTGTGTTCCTCATTTGAACACACACTCTCACTTGTGTATAGCGCATATGAGAGAGAGAGAGAGAGAGAGATCAAAAAGGAGAAGGACCACCTATTTTGTGGTTTTATCTTATACATCTATATAGAGGAAGTTTTGCTGGGTTTTCTTCCCCTTCAGGGTTTCCAAGGATAAATCTGTGTCTATCTAATTGTGATTCTGTTTCTTTCAATGATTCTGCATATTTAAAACTAATGATATTTAAGTAAGAATATGAAATATTAACATGGTATCAGAGCTAGCTTGAATAAAATGACTTTTAGAAGGTGAAACTCTCTCTCCTCTCCCTCTGCCAATACGTTAGGGTTTCCGTCAAAATTGGAATTTTGGAAATATGATTGAATAGAAAGTTGCGCCTCCCTGGAGCGCATATATTGATGCCTAGATCGAAGTTTTTGAGAGGGTGGATCTCAGGGAAAGAAAAACCCTAGTTTGGCCTTGAACCAGAAAACTACAAAAAATTGAAATCTCGCAAGCAAGTATTGAAGGGTGAATATTTGGGATCTCCAGAAACCAAGTGGACCAACCAACTCGCCTCAATCAAGTGCATATTTCGGTAAGGTCAGTATTGCATTTTTAGAAATTTCATTTTTTAGTGACCTCCTGGATAAGATGGTCCCAAGCACTAAGCTTGAGGACAAGCTAAAAGGCATAGGAAACTTCTGAGCATGGAAGTATAGCATTGGTCTCATTATGAGAGAGAATGACCTTGAGAAATATATCAAAGAAGAAGTTGTAGATGCAGAAGAAGATGAAGCTAAGGAAAAGCACCAGAAGGACCTAATCAAGGAAATTATGAGGATCATTATTGATTCTATCAAGGATCACTTGATCCCTCAAGTGTCATCGAAAGAGGCACCAAAGCAAATTTATGATCCCCTTTCTAGAATGTATGAAGGAAAGAACATCAAAAGAAGGATGAATTTGAGAGCTCATCTAAAGAATACCAATATGAGTAAAGGAGAATCCATTCAAGACTACTTCAAAAGGGTCTCCCTATTCAAGGAGCAACTAGAATCCATTGGAGACTCCCTTGATGAATATAAACTAGTTATGACTGCTCTCAATGGTATCACTAGACTTTGGGAGTCATTCATATAGACTACGTGTGCCAAAAAAGAAAGTATGAAGTTTGACATTGTATGGGAATATTGCATCCAAGAGGAATCCATAGTACCTAACAGAGAAGCTCTACTCAAAGAAGATGATCAATCCCTATCCACCCATACCGGAACAGGAATAATGCTTTCAAGCTTCAAGAAGGAAAGTCACAAGGAGTATCGACCTCCCAAGAGGTTTCAAAAGAAAAGAGAAAACAGACAGAAGAAAGACTACCCCCAATATCAATGCTATAACTGTCATAAGATAGGACACATTGCCAGAGAGTGTCCATTGAAGAAGAACAACAAAAAAATACATGGTGCACATCTAGTTGAATATGAGGATGAACAAGAAGAAGAAATACCTCTAAAGAAACAAGCAAAAGAAGAATATGTACTACTCTCTGCACTCTCTGGATATGTAATACCTAGAGAAGATACATGGCTTATTGATAGTGGTGCTTCAAAGCACATGACAAGACAGAAGAAAAATCTATCAAGACTTGAAGAAAAGAACTCTCCTCAGAAAGTATCATTAGGAGATGACTATCAATATCCCATCAAAGGTATTGGTGAAACAAGCTACAAGCTTGACTCTGGAACTCCCATGAAGACGAAGAAAGTACTATATGTACCAGTTTTCAAGAAGAATTTACTTTCCATCTTAGCATTAGATAAGAAACGACATAGAGTTTCTTTTATAGATGGACACGTACTCATGTGGACAAAAGGAAAATCAATTGAAGATGTAGTTGTCATTGGTGAAGAAGAAGGAGGATTATATAATCTCAAAGGACATTCGAAAACAAACTTTGTCCATAAGATCACTAGCTCAAGTGAAATATGGCATAGAAGGCTTGCTCACATCAACTACAAAGCATTACCCTATGTGAGCAAAGTAGTAACTGGTTTACCATATTTGAAGATGGATCATGACGGCACTTGCAAAGGATGTGCAAGAGGAAAGAATATCAAGAATCCATTTCTGAAAAGTGAGACAAAGATTAAAGGTACGCTGGAATTAATTCATTTTAATGTATGTGGTCTAATGCCCTCCACATATTTAAGTGGATATGAATATTATATTACATTTATTGATGACTATTCAAGAAATACATGGATATAATTCTTGAAAACAAAGAATGAAGTATTTAGGAAATTCAAGGAATTCAAATCCTTGATAGAGAACCATTCAGATAGAAGAATCAAGACACTCAGAACAGATAATGGTGGAGAATATACTTCAAAATAATTTTAATATTTTTGCAAATAAGTTGGAATCAAGAGGGAACTAATTGCTCCCTACAATCCCCAAAAAAATGGTGTTGCAGAAAGAAAGAATAGGACCATTATGGAAGCAATGAAAACAATGATACATGATCAAGGTCTTCCAACGCATCTATGGGTTGAAGTAGCAAGATCAATGGTTTATGTGCATAAGAGATTATCCCATAGTGCCCTTGGATTCAAAACTCCAGAAGAAATTTACATAGGAAAGAAGTCTGAAGCGAGCCATCTCAAGATATTTGGCTATCTAGTATATGTTCACATTCCAAAAGAAAAGAGAACCAAGTTGGACCCTTCCGGAAAGAAGGGAATATTTGTTGTATATTGCGAATACTCCAAAGCATTCAGGATTCCATCACATAGAGATTAGTAGGGATGTAACATTTGACGAAGAAATAACTCTTAAGAAATCTAGAAAGTGTTAGAATGAAGAAGTACATGAAGAGGATGTACCTCCCAGAAAAGTAGAAGATGTACCCTCTCTTGAAATAGAAGCATTAGAAGATCATGATATGCTAGAACCTCAGGAACCCCCTACTATGGATATATCATGAAAGATAAAACATACTTGGGTAAGAGAAATCATACAAGAAGCATAAAAGTATGGATCTCCAAAAGGCTCCATAAGAATAAGCAAGAGATCAAAGCCATTCTCCAATTATGTAGCTTTGATGTGTGATATTGTAGATCAAGAACCTACCAGTTACGAGGAAGCCGTATAAAAGAAAGAATGGGTAGATGCAATGAAAAAAGAATACCAATTAATAATGAAGAATGGTGTTTGGGATATAGGACCCAAACAAGAAAACAAGAGTGTGGTATCTTCCAAGTGGATCTATAAGATAAAACATGCAGATGATGTAAGTATACGAGGAAATATTTGTGGCTACAGGATTCTCTCAGAAAGAGGGGATTGATTATGAAGAGACATTTGCTCTAGTAGAAAGGTACACTTCCATTAGAACCATCATGTCACTTGCATCCATGATGAAGTGGAATATACACAAGATTTATGTAAAGACAACCTTCCTAAATGGTGTGATTGAGGAAGAGGTATACATCGAATAACCACAAGGATTTGAAGTCAAAGACATAGGGAATCACTTATGTAAGTTGAAGAAAACTCTGTATCGACTGAAGAAAGTTGCTAGAGCTTGGTATGGAAGAATAGATAGCTTCTTGACAAGCTTGGGATTTACTAAGAGTAAATATGACCCTAACCTTTACCTCAAGGTTATGGATGATGAAACTCTCATAGGATTACTATATGTGGATGACTTATTCCTGATAGGAAATGTGAAACATATTGCAGATTGCAAGAAGAATCTTGTTGAAGAATTCGAGATGAAAGCTCTTGGATTGATGCACTATTTTTTCGGCCTGGAAGTGTGGCAAAGACTAGAAGGAATCTTTCTGAACCGAGGAAAATATGCAGTGGAAATCTTAAAAATATTTGATATGTTGGATTGTAAATCCATGTCCACACCTATGGACACCAACCTGAAGCTATTATCCAATGAATCATCATAGTTAGTAGATGCGACTCAGTACATACAAATTATTAGGTCATTGATGTATATTTCGAATACCAGGCCAGATATATGCTTTGATGTGAACACCCTGAGTCAGTATCTAGTTAAACCTAGGTGGGTTCACTTGATAGCTGCAAAGCATGCAATGAGGTACCTCAAGGGTACGATAGAATTTGGACTATACTATGATAGAGATCATGGATATAGATTGTATGGATATACGGATTCATATTGGTCTAGAAGTGCTACAGACAAAAAGAGAACCTCATGTGAATGTTATTGTCTGGGATCCACATGATCTCATGGTTTAGCAAGAAACAATCCAATGTTTCTCTCAGCATGGGTGAAGCAAAGTACATAGAAGCATGTTCTGCTAGTTGTGAAGCCGTATGGATTCAGAAGTTGATGTCAGGTCTATTTGACTTGGATTTGGACACCATAGTGATTCTATGTGACAACCAGAGTTGTATAAATATGACAAAGTATCCTATGTTCCATGATAAATCAAAGCACATAAAAATCCGATATTTTTACATAATGGATATGGTATAGAAGGGAGCTATAAAAATCCATATGTAAGTACCCATGAGAAAATTGTTTATGTATTGACCAAACCTCTATCTCGAGTAAAGTTTGAATACTTCCATGACAAGCTTGGTTTAGTCCAAAAAGACTTTCCTCGTAGGGATTAATAGTGATGATGATGCTAAATATTTTCGTCATAGGGAGGAATAATGATGATGATGTTACATACCTTCCTCACAAGGAGGAACGATGATGATATGGAGCCTCCTTAGAAAGGGGGAGTGGGTTGATGATATGGACCCTCCTTGGAAAGGGGGAGCAGGTTGATGATAAGGACACTCCCTGGAAAGGGGGAGTGGTGATGAGACTATCACTGCAAATAAGATGGAAGTGATGCACCTATACGGAAAAGGCTAAGTGCTCCTGCAGATGCTAATGAGGTATGACATTTACTTATGGAAGAAATTATCCTCTCTTGAGGATGGTCTTATGCAGAAGAAAACTCTTCTAATGAGAGTGGTGCTATCCCTTATCGACTAAGTATGTTTCTGCATACGATACTCTCTTCTGGAGAGTGATCCTACATTCACTTGTAGGATGGTTCCATAGACAAGAACACTCTCTTGAGAGTGGTACTAATGCTAACAGGATAAGGCTGGTCTACAATGAGTCCTACATTCATTTGCAGACGATGTAGTTCTACATTCATTTGTGGAAGAGATATGCATTCAGTTGTAGACAATGTGGTCCTGCATTCATTTGTGGGAGAGATCTGCATTCAGTTTCAGACGATGTGGTCTTGCATTCATTTGCAGACGATATTTGCATTCATTTTCAAACAATATGGTCCTGCATTCATTTGCAGATGATCCAGCTGGTCGATGATGTGGACCCTCCTCGTTAAAGGGGGAGTAGGCTGATTAGGATTGTATCATCCTTGTACTTATGTCCAAAAGTGATAGGGATTGATCATCCTACAAAGAGATCATGTGTGCTACAGGTTATGATGCTTATGATGATGTTATTGATCAACAAATCAAGCATGGATACAGACGATGAAATTATTAAGCAAAGGATTGAGCAATCGAGTGTTGAAAAGGATCGAGTGGTCGAGTGCTGCAAAGGATCAAGTGATCGAGTGTTGGAAAGGATTGAGTGTTTGAGTGCTGCAAAGGATCGAGTGATCGAGTACTGCAAATGATCAAGTGATTGAGTGCTGCAAATGATCGAATGATCGAGTGCTGCAAAGGATTGAGTGACTGAGTACAACAAGAAGATGAAGATCAAAGTGTTGCTGCAAAGGATTGAGTGATCAAGTGCTACAAGAAGGTGAAAATCAAAGTATTTCTACAAAGGATCAAGTGATAGAATACTGCAGAAGATGAATACCGAGTTCTATAGAAGATGATGTTTAAGTACTAGAGATGTTGAATATGTTCCAGTAGCGTTTCTAGTTGTTGATGATTGTTGGAAACTTCCTATGATGTATAGATGTATTACCTTGATACTGTTGAAGATTCTCTCTCTCCTTGTTCCTATAGTTGATGATGTTGTTTTTAGTAGAATACCCTTCTCATTAAGGGGGAGTGTTGAAATATTGTAACTTCAAAGAATATTCTAAATGTATTTTATTGATGTAACCCAAGGGAGATGTCTTATTCCTCCGTCGGGATGTTACTATTGTATTTGGTCATCATAGAGTCATGAGGTATAACCTCCATTGTAAGTCAGGTCAATAATACCCTCTTGAATATAATATAATATTGTTTTGTGTCTTCCTAGGTGAAGTCGTCCTAGTAAGTTTGTTGGGGCCAACTTGTTAGGGTAAAGGTCAAGTGACAGAAAGAGTATAAATAGAGGAGCTATGTTCCTCATTTGAACACACACCGTCACTTGTGTATAGCACATAGGATAGAGCAAGAGAGAGAGAGAGAGAGAGAGAGAGAGAGAGAGAGAGAGAGAGAGAGAGAGAGAGAGAGAGAGAGAGANTTTTATCTTATACATATATATAGAGAAAGTTTTGCTGGGTTTTCTTCCCCTTTAGGGTTTCCCAGGATAAATCTATGTCTATCTTGTGATTGTGTTTCTTTCAGTGATTCTGCATATGCTATTGATGTGAAATTTGATTAAACACTAATGATATCTAGCTGAGCATATGAAATCTTAACAAATACATACATACATACATGCATACATATGTATGCATGTATGCATGTATGTGTATGTATGTATATATACACTTACACACACACACACACACACACATATATGCACACACACACATAGCTTCAATGGCTAGTATTTGGAGATAAGCCAATCATAGAAATGGAAAGCACTTGAGACATTAATGACCCAATAGACATAAATGTTCCATCGTAAGAATAGAAGGAGAAATGGAATGAATAAATAAGATGAGCAGTGAAAATACTTATTGTTGCACTCAAGAAAAGAATCCAAACAAGAGAACAAGTATGAAGAAATATGGAAATAAAAAAGGGGCACTTGAGGGAAACTGTAAAATAGGAAAACCTACCGTTACTCACAAAGGACAAGATAGAACTGATGAAAACTAAAATAAAACATATTAAAAAGGATATGACTCCTAACATGGAACCCATGAAAAGGGGACAAAGGAAAGAGGGAAACACTTCCCTAGCAACACTAATTTTAGGGCCATAAACAAGTCAGGAACTAGAAAAAAGGAAAAGATCACATAAAAAGAAGGTAATGAGACAATCCCAATGAACATATTAGACTCTAACTAAATAAAATATTCCAAATATCCATGACCATAGGTCACAGAGAATGAATAAAAAAAAGGAAAAATGGAAATGCTAAAACTATATGAAGACAAGAAGATGAACAAAATTCTAGAGGAACACAAAACAATGGCATGACACTAGATAACATATATACCCATGGAAATTGATAGCCTAGGGAATACCAAGGATGATCAATATAGACAATGGTTGTTGAATAAAAGGAAGACTCAATTCTTGTACCAATTGGTGAATTATGACAAAATGAAAGAAGCAAAGAGGTACTAGAAAAAAGAAACACACTAATGGGAACATGGTGTAAGAAGGAAGAAGGAAGAAAAGAGGGAAAAAAAGAAGAGGAATACATTACATGAAAGGAACAATGACATGGAAACAACAATTGAAAGCAAGAATACAGACATTAGGGAGCATGGCACTAACCACTAGAATTCCAACAATAGTCCCAACAATTGGAAGTGCAAGGGAATAGGTAGATAAAATAGAGAGAATATCGAGGAAGGAAATATAAGAAAGGAAATAGAGAAACATGACAATCACTTAGGGGATGAGGGTGAAAATAAAATAAAAATGACAGATGTTGATAAAGAAAGAAATGGAGAAAAAGACGCCGATAAATCATAATAACACAAAGAGATGGAAAAACATACATAAGAAAGGAAAGACCCTAAAACCATGTTAGATAACACCAGGGAAATCGGTCAAGACTCCCAATGGAAGTATAAAGGAAAGAAAGGAAACCTGGAGAAGGGAAAGATCTTGGAACAATATAGTAAGTAATAATGAAAAACCAAAGATGCAAAAATAAATAAAAAGATAGAACATCTTGTGAAAAGTAAAAATATACCAAGTTTCGATAAACACCATGAATTGCAGATGATTGTACAACAATTGGAATAAAGGGAGCATGAACCAATATAGGGGACACTCAAGTTCATAGGGAAGTGAAGGAAGCTCGTACATCAGTTGTAGAAGCAATCAAATGAGGAAAAGGTTGATCTAAAAAAAAATCTCATAGCTAAAGGTAAGGAAAATGAATGATGATATAGGACACAAAAAGGTAGCATATGACCCAGCTAAAAAGGTAATCACCGCCATCATAACTATCTCAAACATGTCAAACAAACCACAAGTATTGATTGAAACATATGACTATATGATGCATGTGCTAAAAGTGGAATCCTGAAGAGATGAAAACCTACAGTTTGGGATACTGGTAGGCCACACAATTATGGCTAAAAGCTAAAAATACACAGAAAAAGAACTAAATTACAAAAACAAGTAGATACAATATTTACGAATATGATTGACAAGAATGACACAAGAAATAGAATGCATAATTATGGAATCAAATGTCCCCAGTGGAACATCAAAGGAACATGCAAACCAAATTAGAATGGATATAGTAATTGGTAGGATGCATTGGATATAATTCGGTTAATGAATGGGAAACTAATAAGCATAAGTGGAGAAAGAATGGAAAACTAATAAGGCCTTGAAGGAAGTAGCAAAAAAAATCCACATGAAGTGGACTAGGATTTTTTTTATGCAATAGTAAAATAAACAAAAGAGAAAGAGGATAACAAGAGGCATGAACTAGTATAAAATATACACAGAACAAGAACGAAGCTAGAAGGATCAATCTACCAGACATCAGAAGTAAACATGAACTTGAGGAAATGGGAACCTAAGATCTATAGTAAGGAATAATACCAAACAAGAATGTTTAGAATGGAAGCAAGCGTTGTATAATTTAGTAGCACTTCATGAGCAACTACATTGGAATAAAAGACATAGAATTGAATGAGTCCAAGCAATAACTGAAGACCATGAGTATTTCAAGATAAAATTCTTCAATAAGATAAAATGATTCAACTAGGTGATCAAACAAGTTGAGCTTTAAAATGATCTCAAAGTAGAACAAAGTAGGAATAGGACATGAGACATTCTAATTCCAACAACACAAGATGGAAAGAGGAAACCATCAAGATAGTAATGAAAAATATTTAAGTGGATTAAGAGGCCAAACTCCACAATAAATTGATAAAGGGGGAATTTAAAAAAATATTGAATAGGTACACAAGAGCAAGTGAATTACAACATTCCATAGACATTATTTATGAGAATATTATGACTGAAATAAAGGAAGTATAGAGGCACTAAAATAACCAAAATAAACATTCACCAAATAAAGAAGTATCTAGAAAGACTATACAAATTATTGACAATAGTGAAGCAACGAATTTAAAAATACTCATAGAAGAATAATAGGACCCAACCATCCAAAAGTGATAATAAGAAAATATCAAGCAAGAACAAAAGAGTATCTAGGATGTTAGCATTGGAATTGAACCAAAGGTTGTGGAAGGCTCGCTCCCAGTTAACAACATAACCACTTTCGAAGAGAGAACTGGTCTTCTGCTCTTCTGAGAGGGATCTCTCACTAAATATTAACAATGCCAGATATGTACAAGTGAAAATATGAATGATTTATAAGATTGGTTGAAACAAGACATAGAACCATTGGGCAATGGAGTCAAGATGTGTAACAGAAATAAACTAAACTTATGCAAGCGATTTTAAAATAGAGGCAAGGTATCCATTCAGATGGAGCATAGCATGTATGAATTCCAATAGACGGAGCATAGCATGTATGAATTCCAAACTATTATACACTTATCTCAGACATGAAAGAAAACATAATGGGAGAGATAAACTGGAAAAACATTCACATGAGAAAGGAAGTAACAGACTGTAACGCAAACAACACATGAATCCCTGTGTAAAACACCGACCTTGTCTTTGCAACTTTATTAAAATACTCTTGAAAGCATACACTGCAAAATTACTTCGGTTCCAACCCCCTCTCCTTCTCTAGGAGGTATATTTATAATATCTGAGACTTTCCAATCTGATGTCTCGGGAATCAAAATTTATTATAACTGAAAAACAATTTCTAACAAACTCTAATGTGATGTATCTGCCACGATTTACATAAAAAACTGAAAAATGAACTATGGACTACGAGAGAAAATATGCATAAGAGCCTTTGATGCTTCCATTAGGTGAGTGCGAACTGTACAAAGTTCTAGGAGATATGACCATTGGAGGGGTGTGTCCATGGAGCAAACTTCTTGCATACTGTCATTGCCACTTATATGGTTGCATCTTAAACTTGCTCGACCCATATTGCTGAATTGACCTCCATTGATCAGGACCAGGTAAAGTTGCGACCTCCATGTCCAATGCTTGCACTTTGAGTTCCATAGTTAATGGGTATGAGGTCTCAAGTGCTTTGGCACACGTGGCTTTAAAGTCAAACAACAGTTCAAATTCCCTGGCCAGCTTATCGCAAACGGCCCTTCCTGACCAGGATTGTTGCATTTCTTGAAACTTACTGTTGTCTAATCGACAGTTAACCAAATTATCTCGATACTCCTTTTGAGACAACAAGGGTCCCTTCTCTTCCCAGAAGAAAGGAATCCATCTGTCTACTAGGGGCTTGAACAAATGGATCACCTCCTTGACCTTATGCTCAATAATATCTATCTTGGCTTGTACCGTCTCCAACATCCTATGTTTAGCAATTACCTTCCTAGCCCCAGAGATGATAGCCACTATGTTTTGGATATTGTACTAATTAGTCAGATCATCTGACAAAGATCTTAGGAAAGCAATGACATTTTCTGCTATTACTACAGGTCTTTTCTGCACTTCCCCTAAAACCATCGAAACCTTTTTCTTGGTCTCTGTTAAAGCCATTTCTTGGTCTGCGATGAAATCTATATAAGGTTTGAATCTATCGGCCTCTGCAATGATTTGATCCCAGATCAAATGTCTAGCCCCTTGCAAGGCTGATTTACCAATCACCTACTGGCTTAATTTGGCATTTTGTTGTATCAATTCTTGACATTTCTCCCCTACCTTTTCCTTTTCTTGTCTCTCCTTTTCCTTCTCCTCCTCTAGCTCCTTAAGCCACTACTTTAAATTAGTAAGCTCTGTATCTTTAAGGCCTATTTGGGACATTTCTCTAGAAAGAGAAATGGTGTCTATTTCTCCAACTACACTTACGAGATGGATTGCAATCTCTGTGCGTTTTTCCTGAAGCTGTTTTTCCTTTGTCTCTAGTGTAGCCTTTAATTCTTTTTGCTATCCTTCAGAAGTTTGGTATCTACTTCCCACTATTTTTCCTTCTCTTCAAGATTTAGCAGCTTGGATTTGCAATCTATAAGCTCAGCTTTCAATGTCTCTTTCTCTTTTTCGAATTCAGCCAATTCATATGTCTGAGCGAGCTGGGTAGAATGGATTTTCAACTTATTTTTTAGTATCTGGATCTCCTTCTCTTTCTTATTTAGAAACTTCTGAGCCAAAGATCCTTTAGGTGTTGGACCCTCTATTTTTACTGCTTCATTTTGCAAATTGTTAATTTGGGCCTTGAGGGCTTTGTTCTCGACTCTTAACTTCCTGAAGAGATCTAGAGTTTTTGTTTTACTTGCCTCTAGCTTGGACATCTATAGTGTGTATTTTAGTAATCTAGTATTCAAGATGTCCCTGGTCAGCTCTCTGTTAAGGTGTATTATGTTAGTAGAGGGAACCTTTGAGAGGTTCACATTAACTTCTGACACTTTGTTTCCCATTGTCAAAGCCAGGCTGAGGGTGTCAGTGTCGCAATCCCTCACAGTCTTTAATGCCACATTTGGGTAGGGAAATTGCATTACCTCGTCATACAGCTCCGATGTCTCCTTAAAATCTTTATCAACCCTTTCCTGGTAAGAGTCTAGCCAATCTTCTTTAGAGGCATGCCTGTTTGGAGTCTGCCCATCAAACACATATTTCTGGATTTGTAACTTGGCTGCTTCGGGATCCTCTTGTTCCTGTTTTTTCCCCACAATTTTCTTCTTCATCTACCCCTTTGTATTTCTCCTTTTAACCTGCACTAACTGCTGATTTTGTTCTATTTTCTGCTTTTTGGGCATGCTGGCAGTGTCTACCTCTTTAGTCTCCATAGGCTTTGGACATCCTGTTTTCATTGAACTCCCTGAATAGTTGACCAACGATGAGACATTCCCAGCTATTACAACTACTTTGGATAATTCCCTTTGGGGAGAAGTTACCCATGGTAGGGGTGAGACAGAGCTTCATCCTATGCTAACATCCATCAAATTAGGGTTTGGGAAATCATCCCAGTTTGTCGCTTCCCTGAGCCCGAGTATTTCAGTGTGCTCTAAAGGTTTGCACTTATGAGCCTTCCTCCTTTTAGAAATTATTTGATATGGGTCGTAATTCACAGGTTGTTCTAGAGAAAATACCATGTCTTTGAGTAAGTTGCCAACTAGTGGCAAAGTAGCTTTGATCCTAACTGTGTATGGTCCCACTTCCCAGGGGAAAATCAAATTTGAGCTCTTCTTATAGTTCAAAAAGTGTTCTTCCTCAATAGTGAGTCTTTGCATGATTAATTCTAGGGAGAAAACCCTGGTAGTTAGAAAGGCTGGTAGAATGTAGGATTGATGCACAAAGCTGTACAAACTTATGATTGTTCCGAATTCTGTCAGGAACCAGTCTCCTATCATCTTGCTATGAGATAATTGTAGTATTTGCCTCATCTCAGGAAACACCCTGGGTGGATTTTCTTGAAATAAAAGGTTGTACACTTCGGCCATGAGATGGTTCATGAATTTACAATAGTCCTTGGCCATGTCACTAGTGATCTCTAACTCAGGCACTTGTAGGTGTTCTTCGTTGCAAGCTATAAACATTCTCAACAAAAAGGACTGGAATTTGAATACTTTGATGTCGTGGAAATTCTCTAACTGAGAATGAATGTTCTCGGATAGGAATTCATCAAACTTAAGACAACACGACTGATAAGATTTTCCTGGTAATTCAGGCTCGGCATGACAAGTACTCAAGACGAACAATAGACTTAACAATGACTCTGTGACATAACCATTGGTATCTAGACCTAAAAACTGGCTGGATAGGGATACACACCATTGGGTTTATTCATTAAATTGGCTAAGGTCGATGGGGTAAGATAGGCTGATGAATTCACCATTTGATTTTGAACAGGACTTCAAGAAGGCTTCCCTATTTTTGTCGATAGACTCTCTAAAGAAACGTATGATATTTTCCTCTCGATATTTTTTGGGATATATTGAAAAACTCATCTAGGATGTGAAGGGTTTTATGGATGATGGGAGCCTGGACTGAATAGAGGATTTTGGTCTTTGACTTATTCATAATTACTCCTTCGACGACAGAGAAATTTTCTGCACACCACTCGACAAACTCAGGGAAATGGGGGGTTTGGTCGATAGAGAAAAAATGGAAAAAAGATTTAAAAACACCACAAGTATCGCTACCTTGGTCCTTAAGGACTTCCAATTTACCCCTAGCGGCTTCAATGGTTTCCCCCACTAGGATGGTATTGAAAATCTTAGCATTCTCATCTACAAGACTTTCCTCTACCCTCCAACATGTGACCTCTGGTTCTGTACTATCTCTCACATCTACCACTTCTACTTCTCCTACTGTTTCCATTTTCAAACAACACTGAGGGAGTATCAGGGGCCTACCTTGCTTTTCTAGTACAGTCTTCTGGTCTGTCCATGTTGGCGCTCTATATGCAGTCGGGGCGTTCAGTGATTTTGAGGCTTTGGAAAAGAAAAACCCTTCCCACTCCACGTAGACCATTTTATAACTTTCTATAGTGCGTAATCTCCATGCCCTTTCCATGCAATTTGCACCGTGGATATTTCTCCGTGCGATCTGAGCCTTTGATATGTGAGGTCCTTTATGCCAAACTCTTCCTCACTATATGCGTGTGTAGCTTAATCTATGAGGGTTGGCCTTTGCCGTCAATCAAGAATGACCTCTCCTAGTGACCATCAATTTGAACGAACCATACCACTTTTTGCGACTTGGGATCCTGACCCCGTCTGCACTAGTTTAGATCATGAAATAAACCACCACTACAGATCTATCTCTACCCTTGTAGTGATCGTTTATCTTTGCGGCTGGTATCGCTTTTCGTGATTTGAAATCGCGACCGTGTCCTTACTAGTCCAGGACACGAAATCATTTATGGTCGTGGATTTGCTTGTACTCCTATCTCGGTGGTCAATTTTCTCTGCTCTTTAATCTACTTCGCGATTTGAAAAAGTGGATTTGGATGAGCACGTTTGCTGTGCGAAATGATTTGGTGCCATTGATATGTCTTCAGATTAATCTCCACCCTCTATTATGGCTCCCACTTAACTCCTTCGGTGTATTCCAATATCCTGCTTTACCCTGCATCTATGATCTATGAGATGCTTTTCCACTGTCACTCTTCATCATTTCGAATCGCGACAATTGGTTTGTATTTCCCTTTACCTCATTTCTGCCACCACTCGTCCCAGGAGCAGAATGTCATCTCGCAGATGCCTTCAGCACCCTTGCAACTCAGGGGATGCCTTCCCAATCAACTCTTCGATAGGGTCCTTTCTCCAGCTATCTCTCATAATCGAAAATTTCGAATATGGTTCTAGCACAGGATAATACCAAATGTTAGAGGGTTAGATAGTGTTGGGGCTAGATACCCCCAACTAATGACAAGATGAATATAAAATGGAAAGGAAATCTCAAGAAGGGGTTTGCATGGTTATTTTGGTGACCAAGTAAGCCCATAAACTAATATAAATAGAAGAACATTAGATAGATGTAGAATAGCTTTTTTTGAGATAAAATAATTTTCTAATTACCAAGATTTTTTTATAATAGAAGAGAATAATTTTAAGATCAAACTAGCTGGATTTAATTATTGTTTAGTGGGTTTTTATATGGGTCAAAATTTGCTAACTAATGTTTAATATAACTCATAAATAAATACCATTGATTAACCTTGATTAATAAAGACATTAGTCTTAATAATCTACATAGTAATAAAACCTTGCTTAACTTAGAATTTTAAATATAATTTGCATAGGAAAACAAGGAATGCATTTTCATAAATAAACTATCCATCTATTTAAACCATAACAAGGAATTTTACTTTATAGAAATAATGTAACAAAAAATTAAATATATTGCTCAATTTAACCTAACATTTCATTGTTTACCAGTTAAACTAATTTGAACAGTAAATAATTAAACTAGAGAAATTAATTCTAAAAATTATTAGATTTAACCCAGATGGAAAGACTACTTACCTAGTTGTAAATGCTCATTTTCCTCAAACAACTATCACTGTCCTCAACAATAGGTTTTGGGGACTACTCTCCACCCAACCAACCCTCAACTAATAGCTAAGGCCCCCAAGCCCCCAACAGATAATGTTATGCCAACTTAATATCCTCAACCTCACTTACTTCATTCCTCTTTACAATAACTCTCCAAACCTTAAGATACATTAGAAAAACAAAAAGAAGACAGTCACAACTCAAGTAAACGTCACAGCTCAGGTAAACCACTCACCACCACTTAATAGACCAATAGTAATAGACATAACTAGAAAAACTAGACCATACTAGACCTCCTACCAACATGCATGAACCCCTATCATTTCCCCAAATCCCTATTTTATGCAAATAATTCAGATTTTTAATTAATTTAGCATTATTTTGCACGGGTGCCAAATGGCCTCCATGCACTTAATTCTTCTAATTATGGTTTATTAACTTAACGATGCTTTACTTCTTAATGTTGTTTTTTAACTTTTCCCCTCTTTTCTTTAATTTAATAAATATATAATTTATTAATATACTCATAAGAGTTAAATATGCTTATAATAATCTAACTATTCATAATTAATCTTTGGGGTGTTACATAGTCCCCCCTTTAGGAAAATTCACCCCAAAATTATACTCCCCATAACATAAAACAATGTTTAACTTAAACTAATAATAAAACTTAAATTATTATATCAGAACACAATACGAGGATTACTAATTATTTTAGTAGATATTTAGTATTATTGTGAAGATAAAAAATCATGCATGTGGCATGACATAAAAATTTTCCTCCTACAGTAATACAATAAGACACCCTAATTTATGACATGATTTTAATTAATTTCCTAGGATCTAATTATATTCAACCATTGATACAAGTTACGTATCAATCTCATCACACACTTCCTTGTTCAACCATGTCATAAAGTAGTAAAATAAAATCAAGTTCAAAATTGACAAATTAAAAACAAAAAATCATAAATCACAACACTCCAAAACTCCCCCATACCTCACTCACCCTCTCCCTGAGAATCATACGATCTGATCAACCTCCATAATCCTCCATTCCATACTCTGTATGGTCCTTCTCACCATGGAACATGCCCTCTATTGTAACATGCCCACATATCATACGGTATGCACTAGAAGTCTTCACAAGTAGTCTCTTCTCCAATCCCCTCTCCCAACATTTGTTCAATCAAAAGTCTTCATGGGTAGTGTCTATGCTTAGACGCTCTCCCAACTGTTGGTATTTATTGCGACCTTATCAACCTTAGCCAGAATATGGGCCTCATCTGGTTACCCAATGAATGTTGGTCACGTAGGAATATGGTGAGTAGTACTCTAACCCCATAGTACCCAAGACATTTAGAAAGGTTGGCCCTGAATTCATCCCTATCCTCCCTAAGGAAACCAACCCCAGGCTTTGAAATTCCTCCATATACCTCCCCCTATGACTGATATACCTCAATCCATGAACTTCCAATGGAACTACAACTAGCATAGATTTATCTGTTGGGATACCCCCAACCCATAAAAGTATGTAGTAACACCATTCTCATTCATGGTTATGAGCCTGTAGGAATTAAAGAAAGATAGGCCTCTCGATGCCTTTGAGTAAGTTTTCCTGAAACATATTTTCGCTCACCATAAAAAACAATGATTAACATTCATCCTTGTAGATCAACAATATAATATAAATTTATTTCTAAACATATTCTCATCAAATAGTAACCCATGATGTAACACTTTAAGCATTCAAAGCATCATGATGTATTAACATTTATTACAAAATTCTATTCTCCATGTCAATATAAACAACATGATATCGTAGATCCATATACCATCGGTCACTGCACATAATGTTGAGTCATCCTATCATAATTATATGCAACATATTATGACCAACTAATTAAGTATCATATTGATTCAAATAAGATATTAAGACATCATTTATGTTCTATAAATCGTGAAGTAACAAGTACCAAAATGTAAATCAACATAAAATGAAAACATCTCATAATTGAGTGTCACACGGTATTAATATAGAGATGAAATAACAAGGTTGTAATAAGTATCATTGTGAAATAAAAACATCTCATCACTGTCTTTTAGCATCAAGTATCAAAGGCATCACATGCATTGTTATTAATATGTCATGAATTCCTATTATAAAATAGAAAAACACATGTTACAATCACCTATCCTAATCATTCCATTGATTGACATAACAAGACCATGGATTGACATAACATTACCCCTTATTCTTTAATGATACCTATGGCATTTTATTAGCATAATTTGGGTTCTCGTGTTGATCAAGTTGTTTTTTACATATATCTATCTTGCCTTAGGTTTAATCATTAGCGTCATTGTGGGATTTTGGAACCATGTTCATTACTTGCAACCCATCGACAATCTAATGTAGGTTTAGCTTATGAGTACTTCTAATGGAATCTTATGTCTATGTGTATAAGTAAGTTTTTCTCGAGTTCCAAAATATGACATGGAAGTTACCTATCTCACATTATTAAAGTATAATTATTTCCTAAAAATCAACTAGCTTCTAATGGCATGTCGTTCATATGCATTTTACTTCCTAAATGATTTCACTTGAATTTTAAATTGAGGCTTTCGTTAATTAATAGTCATAAAAAATAACAATCATTTGTGCCTTTTTATTATAATAAATCCTAAAAAGTAATAAAAAATTTATCTTATGTTTAAATGTCCTTATAATGGTGTTGCTTACATGAGATATGGGTATCAATGCAATTTTTGCTCGTAAGTTTTCTTCTATTGTTTGGAGGTATAACTTAAAGATATATTTGTTACCCATTTTTACATTGGGCTTCTCGTTTAGTCATATGTTATAATTAAAGGCTTTTGGTATGTGTAAAATATAAATATGGGTACTAGTTTAGTATTAATTACTTTTTTATTTGTGAATTATATATATAGGTATTGATGTTCACTCAAATTAATTTGGTCTATTAGATTTTAAGAGGATTGCGTGGATTGTTGTAAAATTTTATTTCTTTGCTTAAAAATCTTAGAAAGAAGTGTTCTTAGGTCGTCATAGTTTTGACAAGTTAGAAGGTCATGGAGATTCGTATTGTGGAAAAGGTTATGAAATTGCGATTTAATGTAGGTGTATGTATGGAATTCTAAGAGAAATTGACTTTCATCCTCAACACTTGTAGTCTCACAAAGATGGAAAATCCTTTGGTTGGAGTTTCTGGAATTGTTCGACGACTTGTTTCACTATGGATCTCATGAGAGTTCATTCTTATCTTGGCTATATTCATTTTCTTCTTTAGACTAGTTTAAATAGAGAGATAATTTTGAACTTTCATATTAGGGTTACATACCTCCTTATAGTATCTTAATTTTCATTTAACCTCTAATTCTTTCTTGCCCCATGTTTTTTCTTTAAATTTAGATGTGATAATATTTTTAATCGTGGGTGTGGAACTGCGTTCAGGTATTTCATTTTCTCAATTTTCGATCTCTACTATGAGATCATCTTCAGGAGATCAATAGAAGCTTGGTGAAGAATAATATTTGCCCAAAAACTTTTAAATATGGAATTTTTGTGTTTCATAGAGAATTTTTTTATATTTTTTCATTTTTTAATTATGTCGGTTTGGTTTGAATTTTTATATTATTAAGGTGAAATTAGGTTTTGTAAAAAATTATTATTAATTTAAGGTTTTTTAACCTAAAATAGTTGTCTCTAAGTTTATAAATATTCTTAATAAGGTTTTTTTATTAAAGTTACCAAAAAAATGTTTATTGTTTTGATTTTAAGATTTACCTTTTTAAATTATGAAATAAATTACCAAGTAAACAAACCTAAATTTCATATTTAGTTTATTATTTTGATTTTAAGATTTACCTTTTTAAATTATGAAATAAATTACCAAGTAAACAAACCTAAATTTCATATTTAGTTTTTAATGTTTAAATCCTTTTAAATTCTAACCATTATTATTATTAATGTTATAAGAAATAAAAGTTTAAAAAGTTTTTAAAATTTTTAAGTTTAGTTTTAAAGGTTGTAAAATCATTAACTGTAAATGTTTTTTATAAAATATTTTTTAGTTAGTTAGTATGTTTAAAATAATATAATTGATATTAAAACAAATTAGTTTAAGACCTAGGTTTAAAAGTTTAAAGGGGGTTTTTAAAATAAAAATAAAAATTTTATAATTAAATTTAAATGTTATTTAAATAAAATTATTAAATATAATTGTTTTTTAAATTTTTAGCTACTTTGATTTTTATTTTAATGGTTAGTTTGATTGTTGTTGTTTATCCTAAGGTCATGAAGAAGGGGTTTCCAGGTGTTACTGAGTTTAGTGCCGTCATCCCTGTTAAGGCAGTCTCAGGTGATGCTAATTTCTATTTTCTCTCTGACTTCTCGTTTAGTTAGGCTCTCCTTTTTTTGGCAATGACTCTAGCTTTTTCAAGGAAAATTTGGTGTTTGGTAAAGTGAGAATGTTCGACCAGTGCTGATTTTTTATGCCTGTCGTGTCTTATATCAGCACTGTGCTCCCTGAATCTCGTTCTCGTGGATCGTCCAGTTTCACCGATGTATTCTATCCCACAATAGCACCTCGATCGATAGGGTATTTCAAAGAATCAACCATTTTTCTAATTGTGTTGGGCGGAGTGAAGATGACCCTGAAATTATTTCTTTTTAGTGTTTTGGCCAGCTTGTCCGTGGTACCCTTAATGTAAGGGAGGAAGACTTTCTTCCCTTCAAAGTTGTCTTCCCTTTTCTTAATTCTTCTATTTTTCGTCATGGCCTTGGTGACGATTTTCTTGTATTGATTCTCGTTGTAGCCATTCCTCTGAAACACATCAGCCAAATGGTCAATTTCTTGTTTTGAATGAGTTTCGTTTGAGATCCTAATGGCCCTGACTACCATGGTATTAATGAATTTATTCCATTTAATGTTATTGATATCATGCAAAATGACATTTCCATCAATCGGCTAATAGTTTAACCAGGTCATGGCATCTTTGTACCAACCTCTCTTGAGTCGCAATTGGTCTTGAATAGATTTTAAAACAATTTTAGGATGTATTTGGTCTCCCATGTTATTCACCTTGTACTTGTACATCAGACGCCTAGTCACAATGATTCTTTCGATGGGTGAAAGACCTACTTCTACAAGGAGAATAGGGTAAGGTGTATTGCCTTTGATTTTGAGGTTATACGTTATGAAACAATTATGGTCTTGTTCAATCTTTCTTTAGGATTCTATAGATATGTTGCAACCCCAAACATATATTTGTGTGACATTCTAAGTATCTCTTTGTATTTTAGTAAACTATATAAACTCAACAATTCATATTCTATATATTCATCTTAGCTGCTAGAATCGATCATTCAACGGTATCTCACTATCAACAATTTGTCCTTCAAAATATCGTAAATACTCATTCATAATATCTTGAAACCAATTTCTTATAAATATTAGGTTAAATGGAACTAAACTATATCTCATAAGAAATTTTATCCCAAAATGTAATATTCTTTTTAGGGCAAGTTTGTTCAAAATATGGTCCTCCACAACTCCAGCATCCTTAAATATGAGTACTTCTTATCACTTGGCCTTATTAGTTGACTGTGTTGAACTTGTAACATACTTTTGGGTACAAAACCACCTTTAGTTGAGTGTTAAGTCTAAGAATTATCATCAGTTTACATCATTTTACCATATTTTCATAACCTTTCCTTTCTTTTCCACATTCTCGTAATTCCATTTTATTCCATTTTTATGCTTTAAGTGGGAATGGGTTTGAGATATTTTCCAATGAATTTATTTTAGTATTTTAAGTGTATTTATGATTAAAATGTTACAAGAATAACATATCCTCACTTATCTTTGAGAATTGAGTCAACTTGGAGTCAATTCAGTAGTGGTTACAGGAACAAGAAAAAAAAATGCAACTCATGAGTCAAATTCTAATCTCTTCATTCAACCATGAATATTTGGCATGGATTTGGGTTGTTTATTCAAGAATCTTGGATGGACAAGAATCATGGAGATTTGGAAAATATTAGTTAGAAAATATTTTAGACATATTATGTGTTGATTTTTGGTTACAAGCATTTTAGCAAGTTGTTGAACTGCATGAGAGAATTGTGGATCTACATTTATTATTTGCTATGTTAATTTCAAAGAAAAATCATGTATAAATAAAAGTTCCTTATTCATTTTAAGGAGAGGACTCTTGAAGCAAAATGTCCAAATTATCATGCCATGGTAAAAGTTACTGGCATTTCCTTTTATTCTTTAGTTCTATAAATAACATGTCTTGATTCTATAAATATTATGCTTTGATTTAAGTTTTAGGATGTTGTAGGTTAGTTTGCTACCTTTTTCTTGGGAGAATTAAGATCACTCCAAATGGATCATGGTATTATTTCCTTCTATTTCATTTTATGAAAGTATGCTAAAGCATTGTTTCATGGAAAGAATAGGTGCCTTGTTACACATGTCAAGAGATGACTTAGTGATAGCAAGGTCCTAGTAGCATGATGGTGTTTGAGTACATGCTCATTGATAGCATGATTTCAATTGATGAAGTGTGGTGTGTTTTATTTATGCATTTGATCTCATTTTCATTCATTGAATTATGTTATTATACTAAAACATGGCATTATTGTAGAAAGATTCAGATCTTAAGAACTGAACACTTAACTACAACCCGATTTATGAAACTTATGGATATAGTAGGACATAATTTAATGATGCAATTAATTTCCATAGCTAAATTCATGTATCTTCATTAATTTCCATAAGCATCTTAGATCGACTATATTGTTAATGTTTTCTCCAGAATGTAGCATCTAGTAGTCATTCATTATGAATGGGGCTCAAAGTAATTTATTCTATGATAGAGGACTATTGTTGTATTGATAAGATATAATACAAAGTGTCCATGAATTCTTAGTGGGTCTATTCAACATTAGTACTCTATGAATGAATAGACGAGCATACCGAGAGAAGAATAACATCATCATCATGAAGAAAATTTCTTAAGAAAGACAAAAAATCCATTGATAAATGGTCAACAAGTGAATTAACAATGAAGTGGTCAAACTAGTAAGTTGTACCTAAAGATAAAATGAAAAGTGAAGAAAAAAAGTGAAATTCGGTCTAGAAGTGAAATTCAAGTAATTTGAAGTGTATAAATGAGCAGCTAAACATTTCATTTTGACACATCACATCAACACATCATCCTCTCTCTAGTGTGCAATTTTAGTTAGGCCTAGTTGTTGGCAATATGACAGGTGTAGATTGTGTATATTGTCATTGATGGCAATCATATGTGGCATGATAGATATGCAAGAGAAGCAAGCAAGAGTAGATGTGATAACAATGATGACATATTCAAGTGGCACTATTAAATAGATCAAAAGAACATTAAAGTGTTAGTAAGATATCTTTCCCTTGTGTTGGAATTGTTGGTTCCTATTTGAATAAGTTGGAGCCTTTTTAATGTTTATTTTATATCATTGTATGGTTGTTGCATTATGGAGAATTGTGACTCATGGAATACAAAAACCCTAGATCTGTCTTGTCACCTTGAAGACTGCTACTGGAATTGGAATGTGTGAGAGATACCATAGATATATCCAAAATCATGTTGTGGGATCTATCATATAACTGGAGCTACGTGAGGGTGGTGAACTCTATCCATTATTGTTGCATGAAGTCTGAAGCTAAATGTCGAGCCCGTGGAGAAGAAGCTGCAACAAAATTCTCTGCTACTCTACTCCAATTTGCTCGTGTA
Source organism: Pseudotsuga menziesii (assembly GCA_001517045.1). Taxonomy (NCBI): domain Eukaryota; kingdom Viridiplantae; phylum Streptophyta; class Pinopsida; order Pinales; family Pinaceae; genus Pseudotsuga; species Pseudotsuga menziesii. Next base: position 725,934 of record LPNX010894769.1, read on the forward strand.
TAGAATCCGCTATGGTGAACATAACTACAAATGAATCCAAGCCCTAATTTTAGCCTTGAGGGATGTACACTAGCAATGTATTTGAGGAGTCATGGCCTCTTTTCATCTCTGTTTATGAAAGGGAATCGAACAAGCAACAAGAAACAAAAAGGAAATCATGTTTATTCGAAACAACTCTTAATTCGAATGCAAAGATGAAGGGGTTTTGCTTGCTCCTCAAGTTCAAGTTATAAATGGAAATATTGTTATCAATGAAGAGAGCCTCGTAGTTTCCCATCGTGACTTGAATGTGGATCATAATCAAACGTATCACAGAGTTGAAGAAACTAGTTCTAAACTGAACTATCATACCTATATGAATCGGGCACCCGTCAAAAGATGGTCTAAATTAGAAACATGTGAATTTTTTATAAAGCCATGCAACAGTTTGGAACTAACTTTGGAATGGTTCAACACCTTTTTCCTAGAAGAACCGGCCATCAAGTGAAAGCAAAATTCAAAATGGAAGAAAGAAAACATCCTTTGCAACTTGCTGATGCATTAATTCACAGACCACAAGATCACTCTCAATGTAAGATGCTTATTGATTGATTATAGATTTCATCTGCACCTGTGGAACATGATAATCTCCATCAGAAGAATTCTGCATCCACCAGCTTGGACAACGTGCCAATAGAGGATTCAGGTGAATCCCATGAAGAAAGGGTAACTGTGATTAACCAAATGAACTCTACACTTGATAGTCCTAAAACCAATGAAAATGAGCAAACAAAGAAAAGCGCAGAAACTCAGGGACCATCTAATCATGATGATAGACAACGCTGATTGATTTTCCTTTGGGGGTTTATCCCACATTGGCAATGGAGAGTGATTTATATGTTTTCATATAGCCCAATCTTCCCTATGTTTATCGACATATAGAGCAAAGGATAGGTGGGGGCATTGGGTGTTTGGACTCCATGAGAAGCTCACCAGCTTGGCGCCTAGGATGACCTTTCAGGTCTCGTACCCTTTTGCTACACATGGCATCTCTCTTCGACGTGGATGATGACTAGATGTTGACATAGCATCAATGATGAGAAATGAATGGTGTTGATGACTAAGAGAGGTCGAAGCCTGTGTAGGTGGAATTCCATGGTGGAAAATGAACATATGGTCAAATCTATATGAAACAAAGACGATGATTCTGTGTTGAGTGAGGTGGTAGTGATTAAGTGGAGAGGATCCAAGGTGGAAATCCATGCATTTGTTTAAAGTGTACATGAGCCTAAAGGTCGTGCCAATGTATGTAATGTTTTAAAAACGTTGGTCCTATGCCTAATGAAAATGGAATATCAATTGATAAAAGGATTCAAACTATTAATGTAAAAAAAGGGGGCACCAAGGGATAATGCTTTGTTTATTAATAAAGCGCTAAAATAAAAACACATAGAGAAAGTTGTTTGTAAAAATAATAAAGACGATAACATGATTTTGATAAATAGAAGAAAAAGAGGTAATTATAGTTATAACTAAAAACTTACTTTAACTTTAATTTTTTCTTATTTTTATGAAAAGACACATCATTCCATGAAGAAGTAGATGAGAATACATATCATTTTCTAAAGAGGTGTATAAAGAAAGCGTATAAATATGAAGACAACACTTGAAGAAAGGTGTCTCTCGATGGATTAAATATAATATTTTGGTGGATATTCTATCTTTGACATGAACTTTGTGTTCATTCAAACAGACTGGTGTCTATAATCAGGTTGGAGCATGAATGAGGATTGGATTCCTATCTACATGCTGGGTCATGTATACAAGCTGGGTCTTGTAAGAGAGCTGGGTCTCTCAATCTAGCTGGGTCTAGATAGTTCATGTTATGTGACATACAATTTTATTTAATAAAAATACATTTGACATATTCATATGTGTTTGTTATTTCGTATATATATATATATATATATATATATAATTGGTAATTGTTATGACTCATTAAATGTCATTTGTGTTTTGGCTAGAGATTTTATAAGTTTTAACAGACACTGATTCACCCCCCCACTCTCAGTGTCTGAGACCTGTTCTACATTAGTGAAAGAAGTTTGGTCTAGAAGTGAAATTCAAGTAATTTGAAGTGTATAAATAAGCAGCTGAACATTTCATTTTTACGCATCACATCAACACATCATCCTCTCTCTAGTGTGAAATTTTAGTTAGGCTTAGTGAAATATCAAGGAGCAAAATTTTGGGGTTAGTTATCATTTCTAGAAGTTTTCCCTCTTACTTTCGTTTCTTGTAAATAAGTGTGCACCCTCCATGCCACTAGGTTTGCACTATGTAGCCGATGATGTTTGACATTCCCTTATGGATTATGGTTCTTCATGTTATGATTGTTGTACTCTTATTATTGGAAATATATTCCTAGAAAAAGTTGTTGGGTTTCTCCCTATTGGGTTTCCCAGGATAAAAACTCGTGTATCTCATGCATGGTTATCTTTCAGTGATCCTTGTTTTTATTTCCACTGCAAGCGAATGTTGAAATTTTCATTGTGTAATTATGCAATGATAAAAGTGGGATGATAACCATTAGAAAATAATTATCAAGATCTGAAAATTGTACTACCAAGTTTTAAAAATTCAACATGGTATTAGAGTAGTACTAAAAGAATTCATTGCAACAGTTTCTACCCCAAGTCTAAAAACTAGGGATTCCAAGTTTAGACACTTTTGACCATAGATTGGAATTGAAATTAGCGTTCTATAAATCACCTTAGTAGGGAACACTTATATGTGGAGGTATGAAAAAATAGGGTTTGAAAAAGAAGGGCCCTGAAAAATTAGGCCCAAAAAATAGGGTCTAGAAAAATATTCCAAAAAACTAGGCTCCAAAAAAGTAGGCCCAAAAAATTAGGATATGAAAAAAATAGGTTTGGAAATTAGGGTCCAAAAGGTATGCTCATAAAACTAGTTTCCAAAAAGACATGCCGAAAAAAATAGGTTCCAAAAAAATATGCTTGGAAAATTAGGGTCTGAAAAAGCATTCCCAGAAAAGTAGGGATCGAAAATGTAGGTCCAAAAATTGTAAACTTTGAGATTATGAGATGGGGGTTCATTTTTTGTGAAGTTTAAGCACATATATATGGTACTGATAGTGATGTAACATGTATATCTAATTTTTTTGTTAAAAGACAGATTTGTGATTGGTTTAAGGATAATTTTTTAGAGCAGTGATAACAGGTCCAAAGGGATCTTGGATCTAGTGCATTCAGACACATGAAAACTAATGACAGTGGCATACCCGAATGTGTTATTGTACTGTGTATGATTCCCTCTAGAATACATGAATACTTTAGCAAGTTCCAGAATTTCATGACTTGAGGAAGTATAAGGTCAAAGTATTTGAGTTCAATGATTTCTACAAGGAGGTAGAGATCAAGAGGGAGTCGACAAAACAAGCAAATATAAGTATTTAATGTTTTGTGCAAAAAGTGTTATTTATTAAAATTGAATTGTTATTTATTTATAAGTACAATAACTGTTTAAGTTAGTGTTGGTTAACCCTTGTGGACATTTTTGTCACATAGCTCCATTGTAAAGATTGTGGAATACGATGATCCATGATCAAGATATACCCATGTTCTTATGGGAAGATGCATCCGGTACAACAATTATGCTTAGATCAAGTGGCCTCACTAGATATTGGGGAACAAGACTCTTGAGAGACACTTGCAGTAGTGAAGTATCTTTGGTTGTCTAGAATACATGCATATGCCGAGGAAGAAGAGGACGACTACCATAGTCCTGATTAGCCATGTGTATTGACTAAGTGTGTATGAGGCTCGAGATGATTATCCTTGAATAGTCATTTGTATCGATTAAGAGTGAATAAGGATAGAGTTCACATTGGATACTCTATGTGGGAGTGCTCTGTGATTGAGCGATCTACTCTTATTATGGTGAGTTGAATTTTTATTTGATAGGGGATATCATCTCCATGTGGAATAGACAGAGTATAATCCATTGTTGGATTTGAAATGAGATCTAAGAATTTTCTAAGAATTATTAGAGTATGGTGAAATCAACATTAGAGATCTATGTGGGAACATACGTGCATGTGAGGAGATGAAATATATGAATACACAGGGATTCACAATGCAGAAGGAAGTAGGTTTCTTCAATGCAAGATACTCAGACGCAGTGTCCATATGCAGAGAATGTAGGATACTTAGATGTAGAGTGTTTAGATACAAAGGGAGCATGATACTCAATTGCAGAGGGAGTAGGGTGCTCCTGCATAGAGGAGGTATTTACAACACAAGTTGTTGATGGCGGAGGAAGTGCTAGATGATATTCCTCAATCAGAGGGAGTACATAATTGATACCCTGGGAGATTCTGGATGATGGAATGTAAGTCCATGGCTATGCCTATGGAGGAATATCTGGAGAAGTTGAGTGGTTCTACTTCATATTAAAATCCGGTGGATCCAATGATGTGTAGATATGGAGAAGTTAAGTGATTCCTCTTCAGATTCAGATTTGGTGAATTAGATCCTTGATGACATATTTACTTTGCAGTGAGTACCTTTAGCAAATTTATGGATGAGATGAGAATATTCCATTAAGTTGTGTCAAGGCATGGGATGAGGCACCTGTTGTCACATACATAGTATCCGAGATACCATTGTTCCTGATCAGTCTTGGGCACATTTTTGAGCTAGTCATTTACTTTGAGATCAGCAGATGATGAGCTTCGAGTTGCTAATCACTCTTATTCAGTGGAACAAGAGCTTTTAGTTTGATTATTTCTATGCCATGACTGAGCCTCATGACCCCATATTTGATGACCGAGTTATCCATTTTCATGTCCCAAAGCGAAGTTTATGACACTACCCACGATGTACAACAGTATTAGTGTTTTAGTTCCTTCCATATTGTTCATATCAAATGCAGGTATATGGCCCATGTGATATATGGATTTGTACTTATGGATTTTGGTTATTCTTTAATGTCTATTTTAGTAGTGAGACTTGGTTGATAGTGGTTTTAGGTTGGCAATATTTTATCTAGAGTATAAGTGATCTAGTTTCTATATCCAAGAGATTATTTTGTATACTCATTGGTCATGCCCTACTCTTAGTATGGATGTGGTTATTTCCCTTTAGGGTCACACCTTGTTAGCCTTGGCACCGTCTTCACTGTCTCCATCCATATGTTGGCTTCCCTTATTTTGTTTAACCCTAACTTGTAACTTGAATAGTGACATCTAGGATTTCCCCCACCTTCACCTCTATGTTGGAATAGGTCTCCATGTTTAAATTGTGTCTCAGTGTTGTTTTGTGTGATTCGTTACCAAAAGTGTCTTGAGACACTATGGTATTAGAATTTAAATGATTTATCTAAATGGATTCTTGGCCAACAAACCAAAAATGTTTTTAAACACTGTTGCAAATAAAATATAAAATTCATCCAGTTGCCAATAGATAAGCACTCATCCTTTGCATGATGTAAGGTCGTTTCCCCCAAAAGGGAAACATGTTGGTCACTTCATCACACCTATGTACAGTGGCGGGAAATGGAGGTCATACCAAGTCATTATTTGAGGCCTTCCAGGATATTCAAGGAACCTCCTCTTGGAGGATGAGCAATCATATTTAATGGCTAGTGGATGAGCACTCATTCGTTGCATAATGTATAACTCATTTGCACCTACAGGGAAATAGGGAGAGACTAACCTATTGAGGTTATGTCTCTATTATTTTCTGGAAGCCTAGAAGTATTTCTAGGGCACCTGCCTTTGGAGGTTGACTAGTGTCTTATTGTTGTGTAAATCAATTGTTTCAAAAATGGTTTCTTGTATAGAGTCTAGTGGATCATTCTCATTATTCCACCCATCTGTGAGACACCTCCATTCCCTATTGTTCACCTAGTCCACCTTATATGTTGTGTCAATCCCCTTTTCCTTCATCCTAGATGCTTAGAGTGTCGAGTATCAAGTCATTCCCTTGGAATTACCTTGTTTTATTCACCTTCATCCTTGACTAGCAAAATGGACAAATCTATAAATGAGTATAAACTAGAGATTCTTGTTTAGAGCAACTAATTACTTTGATTTGGATATATTATTTATATGTATTGTGCTTATAATCACCACTAGAATCCACTTGTAATTTAGTATTACTGCTAAAATCTATAATTGAGCATGATATATCCATTTTGTACTTGCAACATTAGAATTTTTCATTTGGGTAATCATTTTGATTATTTTGACCTGGTCAACCCAGTTTGACCGAGTCAATAGAAGGGTTCGGGATGAGTTTTGGAATATGATGGTGGATGATGATTATTTGTGGTCTATTAGTGTCCATTATACATATTCATGCTTCATATGATGGTTTATTATGATTCCTTATGTTATTTTTATGGTTATCGACATCTATAGACTTTATTATTATTATTATTATTCTGACATGGATGGAGTCTCTAACGCACATTATTGATGGAAATATGGTGTATGAATACTGATTACTAGTATATTTGGACATTTTGAGTCCATTGATGCAGTCAATTTTCAGTTTTAAGAACTTGCATGGGATCTATGGGTCAGTTTATCAGTTTGCAATAGTTTTGCCTCTATAAATTAAAATAACATGCTTTTTAGTTGATGGTTGGATCTCCTAGGGATCCAGAGGGGAACATAGAGTGTATCCAGTTGATATTACCATATTATTATAATTTTTGGTTCATTTTTGTACTCAATTGACATCCAGATTCAGTCAACAGTGAGATATGAGCATTTTTATTTTCGCGAGGCAATATTTTGACACATTAAAAAATGAAAATGACTAATAAAGAAATCAATTTGGGTAATTGAGGAAATGGAATGGAATGGAACTAGTCTGAGGCATATTGTTGGGTCCATATTCACCTTTTGACATCAGTTTCACTCTTTATGTGGTCCACACGTCCTAACATTCTCCACTTTGGGGTGTTTTGATGTATTTTGAGGGGAATGACATAGTGACTCTAGTTGCTTTATTTTAGGATTATTAATTATACTTTATGATTATGCCATGGGGCCATGCTAGAGAAGGATGTTGTCTTATCTCCTAGCCCCCACTATGTGCTATAATATCTTACTCACTTTTCATGTGGTGAGCCCCCCCTTGGGCATCTTAGTGGGTGCGCCCCCTTCTATTATTGAGTTGATCCATGTATCATGTATTTGGATAATCTTAGCCATTGATTAGAGTGATATTATCTTATAATCTTGGTCCTTGACCATTTTGGATCTAGGTATTATGTACTTGAGAGATCTATATATTGAAATGCTCTCTCATTTAAAAAGTGACTTTCGGCTCTTGGATTTTCAGAGATTATAAAAATATTTTTGCACAAATTCTTGGAAGATCTGTCAAATGTTATTGTGTGGAAATTGGAAATTATTTTCTATTTGGCATTCTTGAGGATATTATCTTTTCCATATCATTTTCTTGGAGGGGTCGTGTTAATTTGCAAGGACGTTTTAGAGAGGGGGCTATTATGGGGGAGACTCCCATATCACTCCTTCATATCGATTTAAACTCAGAGGGTTTTCTTTATTGTAGCTTTTGGGATCATTTATATTTTCCATGAGTTGATCTATACGTTATTATTTCTAGCTTGTGGATCAATTCTCACTTTTGGGTTGATTGATCTTGTAGGAGAGGGGCACATTGGTCACTTGGAGAGGATAGAAATTTCATTAGGGAAGCAAAGAGATCACTTGAAATTTTACATATTGGGAATATAATCACCATAATTTATGCCTACAAGCATTTCCAAGTATGTTTTTAATGTATTTTACTTATCTGGGTTCCATTCCAACTGTCACAACAAAACCCTCATTTTTACAAACCCTGTTTTTCTAGATTTGATAGATCTGACACTTATTTGATGGCGGCCATAAAAAAATAATTATGAATAATTAATTAAACCCTAGATATAAAGTTTCAACTAAATACAACTCCATTTACCCTTGGATCTAACACTAGTCCTCTCTAGGTGGGGCACCCTCCTTGGATTTTGGTCAATCCTTCAGATCTGTCAATTGGGTATGCTTGAACCCGCTTCAATCCATAAATATACTCTTCAAGGATATAGATCTAGTCATTCACATCCCTATCCACTCTCTTGGTTCCACTTCATCAATAATTGTATAAACCCTAGGTGGACCTAATATGGGCATTTCTCATTTAGACTAGATCTGTGGGCATTTCTCATTTAGACTAGATCTGTCTAGATCTACATTATTAAACTCCTTGTGGTACCTTTCACTATAAGTTGGGAAATTTTCCCCTTCTTTACACCTCCCCAAATTTTACTTAACCGTACTTACCACATTCATTCCCTAGATCCAGATCAATGTACTCATTGTTCACCTTACACATCATTTTTCTATCCTTTAGAGTGTCTTGAGTAGGTACACTATCCCTCATAGGATAGTAGGGTCTACCCCTTGATCATTCTCCATATTTATCTAAATTGAAAAGATCTCTTCCAGTGTGACAAATACCTTTCATTTGTTGTGTAAGAGGTCCTTGCGGTGTCATCGGTTACCTACCTCACCTCTACTGTCCCGGATAGGATACCTTTAGTGGGTAGCTACACATTGTGTGATAACATCTTTTAGCGCTATTTTCGGGGAGGTAGAGGCTTACCTATGGTGTCTATGAGTATTTTACTTCACGTTTATCTCCCAAGTCACATCACATATATATTTGAATCCAATGAATGTGTTTTACCTTGCTAAATTTTACTTTCACTTGTGTATCTCTCTCGCATCATACTTCCCAATGACATATCTTTTGGTGAATTCGTTTAGTTTTTCACATGGCGACTCCACAATGTGAATCCATTAAGGAGAATCCCTATACTATTTTTCTTGATACCATCAATGCTCATTATCAAGACGATGGCATGCATGAGGCGATTGTGAAAATGATGTACTCTATATGCCAACTTGTCAGTAACATGATGGTCATAGTCCAACAACAACAACAAGAAAATTGACAACGTGATGAACATTTCCAAAACATGATGAATAATATGTGTGATCAAATGGCATTCTCAAACTCAAGTCCCACTAAGGTTTGAAATGACAATTCAGTTGAAAACCAACCTACTCGTCCAAAGCCCTCTAGTGATAAAACAAATCGTAAAATCATCCCTAATCAAGCTTTAGCAAAAAAAAAGGCTCTTGAGGTTGCTCAAAGGGAAAGTCCTAGTTTCCAAAAGACTAAGAATTTGCCTAAGACTCAAAAGATCATTCCCAAATATGTTCCATCACAAAGGTCAAAACCTCTAAAAGCTACCGTGTGGAAGAATAATAATGGTCCTAGTAAAGTGAAAACTGCAACTGTAACAAACCAAGCTGGAAATGCAACAATGGAAACTAATGTGCATAGATAATTGTCAAGTTCTCATAATTTGGTTCCTTTCAAATAAATAATCAAAATCCATGAATTCATGAAATTCCTTGGATTGGATACGAGTGGCAATGATTATGGAAACCCATACGGTGTAAAAATTAATATATCAAGTTTCCTTGACAAGCTCAAGATGCCTATCCAGTTAACTGAAATATTAATACTTCCTTCCATGCATGGAAGAGCTACAAGTCATTTGGGAATCCCACCAAAGTAGATTTTGATAAATCCAAAGGATAAAACTATTATGATACAAAGTGTTTCAAGTAGAAGCCTTGGTGGATATCACCCTTTCTTCATAGCCTTGGAAGTAAATGGTTTAATCCTGTGCAATTGCATGTTAGATTCTATTGCAAAAGTAAATGTCATGCCTATTAGGGGCATGGAGCAATTAGAACTCAGTGTGATTGAGTCCTTTGGAAATGTGCGTGGGATGGATTCCCGTTGAGTTCAAGTTAAGGGAGTAATTGAAAATATGAAGATAAGATTGGTCACGTGCTCGAACATTGAGCTTTCCATCAATGTGTTGGTCCTAGATATTCCCGACACAAGGGGAATGTTGTTATCCTAAGAATTTGTTTCTGAACTATGTGGGAGTATCCAAATGGACCTTACTTATGCCACCATTCCTACCAAAAAGGACTCTTACATTATGTTGATGAATGAATACATCAAGTTTGAACATGTAGAGACGCTTCAACATCTATTTGAGGAAGCTATGTGTTCTAGTGATGAAATCGGGAATTTTATGATTTTGTAAAATTATTGGGAAGATATAAGACAACATCATTTCCCTCATAATCAAATATGGAACTTACATTTTGATGTAACTAGGTCAATATATGGTTATAGAGTTGGAGTAGTTTTGAATTCACTAATAAGTTAAAAGACTTTGTATTCTTTTAGGTTAGAGTTTGAATGCACGGACAATGTAGCTAAATATAAAGCGTTGCTTTTAGGTTTAGAGATTTCTCAAGAATGGAATATAAAATATATAAGAATCATAGGAGACTCAGACCTTGACTCAGACCTTGTAGTTTCTCATTGTTGCTAAAAACAATCGACTTAGATATTATAGGAATGTGGCCTGGGATGTAATTGAATGTTTTGATGCTTTTCAGAATTAAATCTATGCCTCGAGAAGTAAACACTCTGTTGATGTATTATCAGTCATCGCTAGTACCTTTGAAATTCCAAAAGGTTTGTCTCAGCAAGAGTGCAAAGTGAAGGTTGTTTTTATACAATATGTGCCAGATAATCAAGATCATTGGCAGGTATTTGACATGACACCCAAATAATTCGATTCCTTAATTCTTCTCTAAGCATGATGGTTAATTTAGAGGATCGATTAGAGGGAAATTCATTAACTGATGTCAACATCATGGAAGTTGCAATCCATTTAGAAAAGAATTTCAATAGACATGTTTAGTACAAATGGAGGAGAGATGAACCTATAGATGAGGTAAACGAAATAAATATTGGATCTTCTGTTGCCCCAAAAATGATTAGAATAGGAAAGAATGCTTCTTGGGAAGAACAACAAAAGATTGAAATCTTGATTCGGGAATATAAATATGTGTTTACATGGGTGTATGATGATCTAATAAATTACGATCAAACTATCATTGACCATACAATTCCCCTGAAGGAAGGATCTAAACCTTACCAACATAATCTTCGTAAAATGAATCCCGAATTGGATCCCTTGGTAAAGAAAGAGTTAGAAAATATGCTTCTAGTTGGAATTATCAGACCTATGAGGCACACCACATGGGTATCAAATCCTTTAATAGTTAGAAAGAAGAGTGGTAACATCAATATTTTTATAGATTTCAAGAATTTGAACCAGATGTCATTAAAAGATAATTACTCTTACCGAATATGGAAAATATTCTACAAAGTGTGACTGGTGCAGGTATGCTCTCCATGTTAGATGAGTTCTCATAGTATAATCAGGTTCATATTAAAATTGAATATCGAGGAAAAATGACTTTCACGACACCTCGGGGAACATATGAATACATTCACATGCCAGTTGGTTTATTGAATGTTGGCTCAACATTCCAAATAGCAATGGAACACACATTTAGTGACCTAATTGGAAATATTATTTCTATTTACCATGATAACTTGACTATGTTTTCCAAGGATAGGGATGACCATGTGGGCCACTTGAGGAATATTTTTTTATTGATGTGGAAATTTTGGTATATCCTTAGACCCAAAGAAGTCCACATTTGCATAGATAAAGGAAATTTTTTGGGACATATAGTATCTAAAGATGGAATTGGAATTGATCCAGAATGGGTTCATGCCATAGAAGCAATCTGTAATGTCCCTTTTTTGAATTTTTTTTAAATGACCAATTTTTCACTTTTTTTCCCTATTTCGACCTTTGACTAGTTTTGATGTCTAGGTCTCCAAATTGGACCAAATTCTCAAAAATATTCATAGAAGGTATATGAATCATATTAATGTTTTAATATGATGTTCAAGGAAGCTTTATGACCCTCTAAATGCTTCTGCAAACTTTTTTAAGATTCTGGTCGAGGTAGAAGTTGTGGCTAGTAATTTGGGGTTCTAATTCCCCCACAATGAATACTGAAAATGGCTTTTGAAATGGACTCAAGACAAATATTATGAATGGAATAAGGGGAAATATAAATGAAATCAATATTAATTCATATGCATCACCATTCAACTTTTAATTTCTTCTATAACTCCCTTAAATCAGATGCAAAAAACTAGTTTCAACCTTGGGGGAAATGATAGGCAAACTTCTCCAAATGCTATGAAACTCAAAAAAATAACTCCAAATGCATATGTACTGAAAATTAAACTCATATAATCCATAAATAAAATTCCATTGATCCATAAAACATCATTAGTTCACTTATCTATTCGAATCTATCAACATTATATTGGTTCACAACAAGGTAGTGGGGAAATGGCTCTGCTTCTTCATTGTTTAACATTTATACATGAAATATTTTGGGTATTTAGACTTGAGAGTCTTATGAAATTTGAATAAATAAATAACATTCCATTCATCCATAAACCATCAGTAGTTTACTTATCCATTCGAATCCATCAACATCAAATTGGTTCATAACAAGATAGTGGGGAAATGACACTATTTCTTCATTGATTAACATCTTTACTTGAAATATTTCAGTATTTAGACCTGAGATTATTCTAAAATTGAAATACAGATCATTTACATCAGAACATAAAATAATGGGCATTAGAATATTCCCCAAAGAGATCAACAGCTCACCCAAAGCGCAATCCCTCCATGAGCAATAAGATGCCATAAAAACAGGAAATGGTTGAGAGAAAGTGCTGCAATAGAAGGAAATAGGAGCTTCCATGTAGCTTACACCTGAAAATAAAAATCGATTAAATCTCCATGAAATACCTGATTGGCCTCTCCAAACACCAACTTGGATGGGAATCTTTCACCCTCGAAATTGGCTAAGGTAAGAAAACTAGTCATCCACTAGCTCTCACAATTCACGAATGAAAATTTCTCAAATGAAAAAAATATTTTCTCTTGTTTGATTCCTATATTTTATAAAAATACTTAGCCTTCTAAGGTTACCGATTCATCCACAAACTCAAGCCAATATAAATTTGGGTGTGGGCTCAAGATTTGCCATGTGTCCTCCCTTTCCTAGCCTTCCATCTTCCCCCAATTTGAGTAGGAACCCATTGAAATTCCCCAAATCACATGAGAAACCACTTGTATGCTCTATTTCTACCTGACATGTTAGCCTTCAGATATTATTTTTGTCATAGGTGTTATAGCATCTTCATCATTGTTTTCATAGAGCTAGGGAATCTAGTCCAAGTGTCTCACTAGCTCTAAAATGACTCTTCCTCTCCCATGTAAGTTACATTTCCTTCCAAATTTGACCTAAGATGAATATGGCTAAGTTTATTGTCCTTCTAACTCATCCAATAACATTTATACTTCCCATGGATTCGAAATTGCAAGAGGATGATGCCATGTGACACATAAATTCTAGCTTGTGTGGGCCCCATAGTCTCCATGTGTCTCCATGCTCCATTTCCACTTAAATTTAATATTTTATTTATTTAATAAGCTCCAGTATTAAATATTTATTCCATTCTAATGTCTAAACATCATTTATTTTCCCCCTTATTCCAAATCCCAAAGCTTCCACCCCCAACTTAGGAAACTAGTAATTTTCCTCCTTGGCAATTATTTGAACCTTAGCATCAATTTGACAAAATCTCATGAATATGAAAAATGTGATTAGGCCATTGTGACCCAATGCAAAATTTGGGACATGAAAAATCCTCCCTTCCCAATATTTCTTATCCTTAGTTAATTTCAAACATGGGTGTTGAAGAACCTGCTTCCTGTATGATTGTTTGAAGTTGCCACTAAGTTTCCAAACTTTGAGTCTTTGAGATTCCATGAAGATTTTAGAGAGGAACCACCATGCTTGCTGCTGCACTACTCTGATTAAAATCACTTTATTAAGTGGGGAATCCATCTACCATACTGCTTGTTTCCCAAAAAAATTGAAATCAATGGGACTAAAAACTATCCCAGGGTCACATTGCTTGTATTGCACCCCAACAATTAAGAGTGCTCTCCAACTCATACCATTAGGAAAGAGAATTCCAGGATCCCATTTTATTGTATGCATTCTTCCAAACATCATGAGTACATAATATATATCATCAAAGTACATAACAACATAATAAAAATGTACATCAAGGAGGGGCCTCATAAAAAAATCATGAAAGTGCTTATACCTCCAAGTAAGTAAACCACCATTTGCCAAGCACATACAAGCTTCAAGTGACCAATCAAATCTAATCCAATGACATAGGTGAGGATCCCATGTCCTATAATTCTGCTCCAAAAGGATGTGATATGCATCAAAATATTCAGCCATGTATTCTTTCATCCAAGAAGTGAATGAAGAATCTCCACTAAAATATGAACCAAATAATTAGCAAAAAAAACAAGGAGACTTCAAATGACTCAAAGAAGTCTCACCCATACATCCATGAATGAGATAATCATAAGGATATAACAAAGTATGTGGCTGGAAGCAAAAATATTCTCCAACCATAAATCTATTCACCCCATTGTTGGATTAAGTTCCTCCAACATCAAATGAACCAAGTGTTGAGCAAGAAAAACAATGAGTCTTCATGTGACTCAAATGCATATCATCAGTGCATCCATGTAGATGTACATCATCATAAAGTAACAAAGGATGCTGATAAAAATGTGAATAATAATGTGCTCCAACCTTGTCATCATAAAAAGTAAATATAGGAGTTCCATACTCCTCATGTGGCACCATAAAAAAGAACCCTTTCACCCATAATTCATTGAGACTAATGCTGAAAAACATGGAATTGTAGGATGTAGGAGAATGAACTAACTCACCCAAACAATCAAAATGTGCATAATTTTCATCATGGGAAGGATCCATATGGGTAGTATCATGCAGCTCCTTCAAAAGTGTGAAACCTTTGTCATACATTGGTTCCAATGTAGAGGAATCATGCTCTTCTTTAAAAATTGCATTATCTTCATCAAGAGACAATTGAAGTTCCTCTTCCACCACATCAAGTGTTTGGATATATTCAAGTTCATCTTAAAATACATCAAGCACATTCAAATTTCCACATTTCTCATGATCCACCATGTCATGAGAATCCTCCAAACAATCTACCATTTGACAATCTGAAACATAGGAGGAAAAACAAGTATCTTACAACTTTTCAAGAAGTTGCTCATTTTGAATTGTGAGCATATGATTATACTCATTATTCTTTAAGTATGCATCATGTAGAAATTCATTAAGCTCAAACAAATGGTTTCTATAAAAAATAAAAGACATGAAATTACCTTTAATGTGGAACATTGCTCTTTGAATCTTCTCCATGTCTTCAAGGAAGGATGTTTCCTCCAATGAAGTAGCTCTGTAAAAAGAATTTGACACTAATGCTTGAGTGTCATGGAGTATGATAATGGACTCTTGGATCTTATTTTCATTGATATTTAAGGAACCTTCAAGAAAATGAGGCTCTTTCAAATGAACCTCCTCATCTTATTCCTTCTTTCTTGGACCAACTTCATGAAGCTCAAGTGGTGATGGGGAAGTTTATCTTGTTTCTTCTTCAACTGATACAAGGTCTTCATTTTCATGTTTACTATAAATTTTGATTGCAGAAACATTTTTAAATATGATCTCTATGTCACCAACATAGAGTTGTGAGCACCCATCAGTAGGTACCCCTTCATAGTTCAAGCATCCATCAGTAGATGCTCTTTGTTTCATTTCCAAGGTAGAATGTGTCTCGAAATGATGTTCAATATTTTCAATAGAAAATTATTCATAATAATTTGATGTCTCTTCATATTTTTCAGATTCGCTTGGGAGTAAATTTCGATCCTCTTCATGTACTACTTTTTCTACTTCACCTATTTCAAAACTAGGTGGTGCATGGGTCTCCTCCTTTTGCTCCTTCAAACAAGCTGATGCATTTTTTCCCTTGGTTTTCTTAAGATCAATATATTTGCTCCAAACTTTGATATCCAACAATTCGAATCCTTTCATAATATTCTTGGTCATGTCTTCAAATATAGGTTCCATGATTTTTATATGCTCCTCACCATCATATGAGGTTCCCTTTTCATCCCTAGTCATAGTTTCCTCTTCAACAAAAGCACTTTTGGGTTTCAATATCTAATGATGGTCCTTGAATTCTTGTAATAATAAATATCAGACCACATCAGGTGCCAATATCATGCTTTGATACCATTTTAATGTCCATTTTTCGATTTTTATTTAAATGACCAATTTTTTCACATTTTTTTCCTATTTTGACCTTTGACTAGTTTTGATGTCTAGGTCTGCAAATTGGTCCAAATACTCCCAAATATTCACAAAAGGTATATGAATGATATTTAGGTTTTAATATGATGTTCAGGGAAAATTTATGACCATATAAAGGCTTCTACAAACTTGTTTAAGATTCTGGTCGAGGTAGGAGTTGTGGCTAGTAATTTGGGGTTCTAATTCCCCCACAATGAATACTGAAAATGGCTTCCCAAATGGAATCAAGAAAACTAGAATTTATGAATGGAAGCAGGGTACATGTAAATGAAATAAATATTAATTCATATGCATCACCATTAAACTTTTAATGTCTGCTATAACTCCCTTAAATCAGATGCAAAAAGACTAGTTTCAACCTTGGGGGAAATGATACGAAAACTTCTCCAAATGCTATGAAACTCAACAAAATAACTACAAATTATTATGTACTGAAAATTAAACTAATATAATCCATTAATAAAATTCCATTCATCCATAAACCATCATTATTTCACTTATCCATTCGAATCTATCAACATTATATTGGTTCATAACAAGGTAGTGTGGAAATGGCTCCATTTCTTCATTGTTTAACATTTATACATGAAATATTTTGGGTATTTCAACCTGAGAGTATTATGAACTTTAAATACATAAATAAAATTCCATTCACCCATAAAAAATCATTATTTTACTTATACATTTGAATTTATCAACATCAAATGGGTTCAAAACAAGATAGTGGGGAAATGACACTATTTATTCATTGATTAACATTTTTACATGAAATATTTTAGTATTTTGACCTGAGATTATTCTGATATTGAAATACATAGCCTTTAAATCATACAATAAAATAATTTGGAATTAGAATCTACCCCAAAGATATCAATAGCTCACCCAAAGTGCAATCCCTCCATGAGCAAGAATATGCCATAAAAACTAGAAATGGTTGAGAGAACGTGCTGCAATAGAAGGAACCACGAGATTCCATGTAGCTTAAACCTGCAAATAAAAATCAATTAAATATCCATGAAATACTTGAGTGGAATCTCCAAATTACAACTTGGATGGGAATCTTTCACCCTAGAAATTGGCTAAGTCAAGAAAACTAGTCATCCACTAGCTCTCACAATTCACAAATGACAATTTCTAAAATGAACAAAAGCTATTATCTTGGTTTATTCCTGTATTTGATAAAATTAATTAGAATTATAATGTTACCAATCCATCCAAAAACTCAAGCCAATTCGAATTTGGGTGTGGGCTCAAGATTAGCCATGTGTCCTCCCTTTCCTAGCCTTCCACCTTCCCCCAATTTGAGTAGGAACCCATTGAGCTTCCTGGAGCTTCCCCAAATCACATGAGAGCCCTATTGGATGCTTTATTTCGACTTGAAATGTCAGATATTTCATATTTCAGCCTTAATATCTGATTTATGTCATAGGTGTCATAGCATATTCATCATTGTTGTCTTAGAGCTAGGGAATCTAGTCCAAGTGTCTCACTAGCTCCAAAATGACTCTTCCTCTCCCACGTAAGTTACATTTCCTTCCAAATTCAACCTATGATGCATATGGAAAAGTGTATTAGACTTATAACTCATCCAATAACATTTATTATTCCCATGGATTCAAAATTGCAAGAGGAGGATGCCATGTAGCACATAAATTCTAGCTTGTGTGGGCCCCATAGTCTCCATGTGTCTCCATGCTCCATTGCCACTTAATTTTTATCTTGTATTTATTTAATAAGCCCCATTATTAAATATTTATTTCATTCTAATGTCTGAACATCATTTATTTTCCCCCTTATTCCAAATCCCAAAGCTTCCACCCCCAACCTAGGAAACTAGTAATTTCCTCCTTGGCAATTATTTGACCCTTAGCATCAATTTGACAAAATCTCGTGAATATGGAAAATGTGATTAGGCCATTGTGACCTAATGAAAAATTTGGGACATGACACAATACATGCCCCTCAAAATTTTACTACATTACAATCTTTCTTTGTAAAGACTAACTTTGTGAGGCGATTTATCCCAAACTTGGTAGAATTGGAAAATCCCTTGAACACACTTTTGAAGAAGGATGCAAAGTTTGTTTGGGATGAAGAATGTACTGCGTCATTCACAAGGCTAAAGAAATTTATTTAAACTTCTCCTATCTTAATAAGTCTTGATTCCAATAAATATTTCCTTATCTATCCATATGGATTAGAGGACACTATAGCCGATGCTTTATTGCAAAAGAATCATGAAGGCCATGCGAAACCAATTGCGTTTATGAGTAAGAATTTAAGGGATATTGAGTTAAATTACAATGCAACCAAAAATAGAGATTATGTATTAATGAAATCCTTAAAATTTTTTAGGACATATATTGGGTATTCAAAGATTATATCTTATGTATCCTATCAAGCTGTTAAGGATGCCTTATCTCAGCACGATGAAATTGGGGTTAGAGGAAATTGGATATCCAGGAGTTAGGAATATGACTTGGATATTAAACCCATCAAGATTATTAAGGGACAAGGCCTTGCTTATCTCATATCAGAGGGAAGACCCCTAGCTGAATCAAGTCCAAATGAAGTAATGGTGTTTATATCGATGAGGAACATGAATGGTATAAGGATATAATTTTCTATTTGAATAATTTAAAGTGTCCAGATTATTTAGTTGATCAACAAAGGAGAGACCTTGAATTGAAAGAATCTAAATATGTTTTGACGCAGGAACGATTGGGATGGAAGAATCCTCATGGAATAATTTTGAAATGTGTAAGAATTGAATACTAGGAAATTATGAGAGAGTTGCATGCAGGAGTATGTGGTGGTAATTATGCCCCAAGGAATACTTCCTCAAAAATTATGAGATCCAGATACTATTGGCCCACCTTATTTAAATGTGTCCATGCTTTTGTAAGAGTTTTCTAAGAATGCCAGTTCTTTTCAGGGAAACCAAGATTTCCCGCATTTCCTTTGTCCCCTATAATTGTAGTGGAACCTTTTCAACAATTGGGAATGGATTTTGTAGGACCTTTCAATCAAAATTCAAGTAATGGGTATAAGTACATATTGAATTGCACAGACTATTTTACACGATGGGTTGAATCTATCCCTACTAAAAAGTAAATGACAAAAGTAATTGTTTAGTTTGTGGAAGAACACATTGTTTCTAGATTTGGATGTCCTTTAAAGCTTACTACATTTAATTCCAAAGAATTTAGCAAGACAAAGATGTCAAAATTTTGTGTTGACCATGGTATTGTTTTATCCCATGCCTTAAATTATTATCCTCAAGGAAATGGTCTTACTGAATCTAGTAAATTTTTTTGATAAGATTGCTAAAAAGGATGTAGGAGAAAACATAAGGAGTTAGGACTCAAAACTGAAATACGATTTTATGGGCAGACAAAACAAAGATGAAACAAATAACAGGAAAAGACCCATTTGAGTTAGTTTATGGACAGAACTACATATTGCCAATTAATGTTCAAATACCAGTCTAAGAATTATTACACCAATGCTCTTCCAATTAAGAGGTAATGTAGTTGAGAATTGACAAGTTGGTTGAATTAGACGAAACCCAAAGGGAAACTTTCAATAGAACCATTGTAGAACAAGAAAGGATTAAAGGTACTTTTGATCAAAAGATTAGAAGTGTTAAGTTTTGAATTGGGGATATTGTCCTTCTTTGGGATAAATATAAAGAAAACAACGAAAATCATGGAAGTTGGATAATTTTTGGATGGGACCTTACACGATCGGATGAATATCAGGAAAGGGACCATTTTGGTTAGAAAATTTAGATGGGGAGGATCTTGAATTTCCCGTAAATGGGATATTTCTCAAGCATTACTTTTCATCCAGTGATGGCATGACATAGCAAGACCTACTCTCCCCGCTTAGTTTAGAGTAGGAATTGGAATAAGATCTTTTGAGCAGTAGTCTTGAGTCTTCAGTGTTGCATGATCCTGAGTTTTTGTTTTTCAGTTTGAGTCTTCTAGGCCATTGAGTCTGGCCCTTGTCTGTCTTCCAAATGGTTTTTTTCTAGTAAATTTTGTAACTGCCTAATAGTTTTTAGATTATTTTATATTATGCCACATGTATTTACTTTTCAACATGTTATTTCTAGCATTTATTTTATATTATGCCACATGTAGTGCTCGATAGTGTTGTTTCCATGTTGCACAGGAACAAGTTTGGTTGAATATGGAGCATATGATTGGGTGCATGTTTGATGATGGGTGAGATTTATTGTAGACTAGATATTTCTAAGGTTATCATGCACTCTCTCCCTTAGATAACCTATCCCAGTTGGAGCCATATGTTGTCACATACATAGTAGCTGGGCTACCATTGTTTATGAGAAGTCCTGGGCACAGTTGTGAACTAGTCCTTTACTTTGAGATCAGTAGATGATGAGATTCCATTTGATGATCACTCTTATTTAGTGGATCCAGAGCCTTTAGTTTGATTAATTATATGCCATGACTGAGCCTCATGACCCCATATTTGCTGACTGAGTTAGCCATTTTGATGTCCTCGAGCAGAGTTTATGACAATTCCCATGATGTACAACAACACTAGTGTTTCAATGCCTTCCACATCATTCATATCAGATGTAGGTATATGACCCAGGTGATATATTCCTTTGTACTTATGGATTTTGGTTATGCTCTGTTGTCTATTTTAGTAGTGAGATTTGGTTGATAGTGGTTGTATGTTGGTGATATTTTATCTAGAGTATAAGTGATCTAGTTGCTATGTCCAAGAGATTATTTTGTATACTCATTGGTCATGCCCTACTCTTAGTATGGATGTGGTTATTTCCATTTAGGGACACAACTTGCTAGCCTTTCCACTATCTTCACTATCTCCATCCATTTGTTTTCTTCCCTTATTTTGTTTAACCCTGACTTGTAACTTGACTAGTGACATCTAGGATTTCCCCCACCTTCACCTCTATGTTGGAATAGGTCTCCTTGTTTAAATTGTGTCTGGGTGTTTGTTTGTGTGATTCTTATCACAATGATTGTCTTCCTCTAGGTCTTGATCATAGGTAGTCTTTAGAAAAAGTGTCTTTAGACACTAAGGCATCAAAATTTAAATGATTTATCTAAATGGATGCGTGGCAAAAAAAAGTGTTT
This sequence comes from Pseudotsuga menziesii, assembly GCA_001517045.1. Taxonomy (NCBI): domain Eukaryota; kingdom Viridiplantae; phylum Streptophyta; class Pinopsida; order Pinales; family Pinaceae; genus Pseudotsuga; species Pseudotsuga menziesii. The sequence goes on from LPNX010894769.1 coordinate 747,402, forward strand.
TTAAACATTGTTGCAATTAAAACATAAAAGGTAGCTAGTTTCCAAGAGATGAGCACTCATACTTTGTATGATGTGAGGTCATTTTCCCCCAAATGGAAATAGGGTGGTCACTCCATTGCACTTTTGGAAGGTGGCAGACAATGGAGGTCATACCGAGTCATTATCTAAGGCCCTCCAAGATATTCAGGGCACCTTCTCTTGGAGGATATCTATTTAATTCAATAAATTAAATGTTTAAAAAAGAGTTAATGGTTAGAGGATGAGCAATATTCATTGTATAATGTACGGCTCATTCCCCCCACAGGGAAACATGGTGAGACCAACCTGTCAGGGTTATGTCTTTGTCATTTTCTGGAAGCCCAAGAGGATTTCCAGGGCACCTGCATTTGGAGGTTGACTAGTGTCTTATTATTGTGAAAATAAATTGTTTAAAAAAATGTTTCTTGTCTAGAGTCTAGTGGAGCATTCTCATTATTACACCCATCTGTGAGACACTACCATTCCCTATTGTTCATCTAGTACAACTTATGTGTTGTGCATATCCCCTATTCCTTCATCCTAGATGCTTATAGTGTTCAGTATCAAGTCATTCCATTGACCTTACCTTGTTTTATTCACCTTCACCCTTGACTAGAAAAATGACCAAATCAATAAATGGGCATACAATGGAGGTTCTTGTTTAAAGAAACTAACTAATTTGATTTGGATATACTATTTATATGTATTGTGATTATAATTACCACTAGAAGCCACTTGTACTTGAGTCTTATTGCTAACATAGATAATAGTGCATGTTATATCCATCATGTACTTGCAGCATCATGATTTTTCATTTGGGTCATCATTTTGATAATTTTTTACTTGGTCAACCGAGTTTGACCGAGTTAGTAGCAGGGTACAAGATGAGTTTCAGCCTATGATAGTGGACGATGATTATTTGAGGTCTATCAATCTCCATTAGACATATTCATGTTTTAGATTATGGTTTATTATGATGGCTTGTGTTATTTTTATGGTTATTACCATTTACATGCTTTATTATTATTATTATTCGGACATAGATGGGGCCTCTATCATACATTTTTTATGGACATATGGTGTATGAGTACTAATTTATAGTATATTTGGACATTCTGAGTCCATTGATGCACTCATTTTTTAGTTTCAGGAACTCTCTTTGGATCTATGGGTCAGGTTATCAGTTTGCAGTAGTTTGGCCTTAGTAAATTAAAATAAAATGATTTTCAGTTGATGGTTGGTTCTCGTAGGGAACCATCGGGGAACATAGAGTGTATCTACTTGATATTACTATATCAATATTTTATCGCGTTCATTTTTGTAGTCAGTTGATGCCCAGGTTTAGTCAACAATGATATATGGGCATTTTTATCTTCTCGAGGCAGTATTTTGACACATAAAAATAATGAAATTGGCTAATAAAAAATCGATTTGGGTAATTGAGGAAATGAAATAGCATGGAATTAGTTTGAGGCATATTGTTGAGGTCATATTCACCTTCCGACATCAGTTTCACTCTTTATGGGGTCCACACATCCTAGCATTCTCCACTTGGGGGTGTTTTGATGTAATTTGAGGGGCACAACCTAGTGACTCTAGTCACTTTATGTTTTGATTATTGATTATACTTTATGATTGTGCCATGGGTCATGTTAGAGAAGGACGTTGTTTTAACTCTTAACCCCCACCATGTGCTATGCTATATCTTACTCACTTTTATGTGGTTCACCCCTCCTTGGGTGTCTTAGTGGGCGTACCCCCTTCTATTATTGAGTTGATCCATGTAATGTGTATCTGGATAATCTTAGTCGTTGATTAGAGTGATCTTATCTGATGATATTAGCCCTTGATATTTTTGGATCTAGGTATTATGTACTTAAGAGATCTATATATTGAGATTCTCTCTCAGTTGTAAAGTTACTTTTGGCTCTTGGATTTTTCAGAGATAATAAAAATATTTTTGCACAAATTCTTTGAAGGCTTTGTTGAATGTTACTGTGTGGAGATTGGGAAGTCTTTTCTATTTGGAATTCTTGAGGATATTTGATTTTCCATATCATTTTCTTGTAGGGGACATGCTAATTTGCAAGGATGTTTTGTAGGGGGCACTATTGTGGGGGAGACTCTCATATCACTCCTTCAAATCAATTTCAACTCAGCAAGCATTATTTATTGCATCTTTCGGGATCATTTAGATTTTTAATGAGTTTCTCTATAGGTTATTGTTTCTAGATTATGGATCAATTCTAACTTTTGGGTTGAATGGTTTTGGAGGAGAGGGGCATGTTGGTCACTTAGAGAGCATAGTGATTTCATTAAGGAAGAAAAGATATCACTTGTAATTCTCTGGATTGAGAAGATCATCACCATACTTGACGGTTGCAAATATTTCTAGGTACGTTTTTCATGTATTTGATTTCTCCGGGGTCTATTCAAATGTCACAACAAAACCCTCATTTTTACAAAACCTAGTTTTCTAGATCTGATAGATCAGGTACTTTTTTGATGATGACCATCAAAACCAAATTAGGAATAATTATTTAAAACCTATATCTAAAGTTTGAACTAAATTTGACTCCATTTACCCTTGGATCTAGCACTAGTCCTCTCTGGGTGAGGCACCCTCCTTGGGATTTTGGTCAATCCTTTAGATATGTTAGTTGCGTATGATTGAACCCACTTCAAATCCATAGATATACTCCTCAAGAATATAGATCTGGTCATTTCAAATCCCGATCCACTCTCTTGGGTCCACTTCATCAATAATTGCATAAAACCTAGGTGGATCTAATTTGGGTATTTCTTATTTAGACTAGATCTATCTAGATCTACATTATTAAAATCCTTGTGGTACCTTTCACTATAAGTTGGGAAATTTTCCTCTTCTTTAAGCCTCCCCAATGTTTGATTAACCATACTTACCACACTCATTCCCTATATCTAGAATTACTTACTCATTGTTCACCTTACACATAATTTGTCTATACTTCAGAGTGTCTTGAGTAGGCATGCTAGCCCTCATAGGCTAGTAGGGTATCCCCCTTGATCATTCTCCAGATTGATATAAAGTGACAAGAGCTCATTTGGTGTGACAAATACCTTTCATTTGTAGTGGACGAGGTCCTTGCGGTGTCATCAATAAGCTACCTCACCTTTATTGTCTCTGATAGGATACCTTTAATAGGTAGCTACATCTTGTGTGATAACAATATCTATGTGGTATGGTTGGATATGGTTTAAGAGATGTATTGGGTGATGAAGTTAAGTTGTATAGATATACAGATTCTAACTGGGTGGAGTGTAGTTGACAAAAATAGCACCTTGCGGTGTTGCTTCAACATGGATAAGTTGTGATATCCCATATTAGTGGGAAGTGGGATTTTGTGGCTCTTAGTACAACAAAATTAGAGTATATTTCAGCTAGTGTTGCTGGACTATTTGATCTAGAGATCAAATATGACTTGATATGAGACATGGTGCAAAAGGATTCTGTGAATATCCATTATATACTTTCATATATGAGTAGGCACTAGAAAAACATTCACCCATAGAGCTCGATTCATATGGATAGAGGTGAATGGATCAAATAGAGTGTTGATGGATCTATAGATGAGTGACATATACTCATGACATACAAATGAGAAGTATGGGGAAGAAGTTCACTCATGGGGTTATGCTAGTGGTGAATGGACCAAACATGTAGATAATCAGTATGGGGCCTACATTCACTCATGGGGCTATGCTAGTGGTGAATGATTAGACATACACATGAGCAGTCTTGAGTGAATTCCATTCACAGGGACATGGCTTTATCTAGTGATGGATGACCTTACAACCTTGGGTGATTTCTGTTATGGAGAGAAATTCCTATGGCTTGGGGTACCACAACAGACAGCTAGACTCCAGAAATCAATCCTTCCCAATATGCAATAGAAATATAATGTCTAACACTAAAGGATCGAACCTCGTACCTTATTTTGGACGGTTGAAGTAGTTCCCCGTTGAGCTTTCCAATCTTTAGCTTGAATTGATAGAATACTTCCTCAACAACAAGTAAACAATACAAGCATACTATATATCATGGTGTTAGATCTATTCTAGCATATATAATCAATAATGTAAAATAATTTGACATATTCCAATGGATACAATATTCATTCAAATACACATTACTGGACATGAAAAGATATTTCTATTAATATGAATCAGAGATTACAAGTGACAACCTCTGACGGCACGTCTGCGAACCGAAGAAACTGAATCCCCCACTTGGGCCTCCACCACCTCAATCCTCCTTCACTCAGATAGCAAGCTCACTAGCAAAAGGCAAGCTTGGGAAGAACACAACAATGCTCCAAGGGACAAAGGGATACAAACTCAAGCATAAGTTCTGGCAACAATGGACTATAGTTTCGTTACTCTCAATTCTCTCTTATGCTTTCAATGTCTCAAGGGGTTCCTTATATAGCTTTTCAAAGGGATATTGAAAGGTCGAATCCGTGTGATCTTAAGGCATATGGAAGGCCAGGAGTCATATGAGTTGGATCCAAGTCAAGGAAAACTCCAAAAGGATTTGGATTATGCACACATCCAGATGTACGCGACTATAGGGGTCATATCCAGGTATGTACGTGGTTATCGGGGTAAAATCCGTGTATATCACTTTTCTTATGCTTTTAGGGATGATCAAGGACACATCAAAAGACAAAAAGTAGTCCATAGGGGCTAATGAGTCTGCAGCGGGACAGGGGAAGGCCATACAATGTGTGATTCACCTAGTGTGGTGAAATCCGCTATAACAGATGCCCCCTAATGTATGAGATTAGAGGGGTTATATGATGGCTGAAATACATTATAAGTTCATCCTAGAAGTCGAGTGATGAAGGTACCCAAATGGAAGACCAGCCACCCAATCAGCATAATACCATAATACAACTCTGCATATAACTGCAAATACATATAGCAGTCCCGGATACATAAGAGTACAATGGCCATGAATAGGCATGAAACATGATAACACATATGTGGTCATCACCACGTACAATATACATAGATCAGAATCTCCATGATGAAGATATACAAAGGACCATGATCTCCACAAAGGCTGAAGATATACAATAAATCAAGATCTCCATAGTGGCTGGAAATGTCTGACATATACTGGAACAAGTCACGAGAGCTGAGATCTCATGAACACTGGCACGGTTAAGGAGGTAGCATATAATGGATGCCACCAATCTGGAAGGTCTTCTACACACACCGCTATGAGTACATGTCCTACTATGCGAATAGAGGTGTCGAGGTCGAACATAGTATTCCATCGTCTGATTACTGGTCATTGATGTCTACTGTTAACAGACACAAGATCACCCACCGATAATGAAAATGGGAATCAAGGTACTAGAGTGCAAAATAACAAGTGTGAATAAATGTGTTGAGGTCGAACACTTGAGAGAATCCATCGATCAGGGGACATTGATGTATTCCCAAAACTGTCGATGGCGAGAGAACCTGCCACTGATGACTGCAAGTCTTAAGGCACTGAAAATGACTCTAGACTCCAATCCCAGAATAAATGATCTGAAGTCGATGGGATGAAATCCGCTGGAAGGAGGGCATTAGGGAATCCCCCATCATCCAACACGAGGTACTCAGCAAGGATGTATAATGTGGAAGGACTCGATCATAAGGTGCACGAACTAGTAACTGTACCGAGAATGGCCGACATGCAAAGTCAAGATAACTAAGGAATGGCCGACTCAGGTTTCAACTTCCTTCGAACAAGAGCATAACGGCGTATGGTGACTAAATGAAGGCAACATAGACTCGATATACAAATTGGGACATCTCTATGACGCAGGAGGCATCAATAGAGGCTCCATAGGGACTGGAAGCATAACCAGTCGGTGGAGATAAACTTAGATAAATGAGTACAGCTCCTAAAGTCAAACTATAACCCAACCAATGGATGTGATATACAGCGCTCTATTCGAAGGCGACATGACTCGACAGCTGCCAAAGACAATATCTTTTCTTGTCTGGCTTTTTGGTTTTTTTGATTTTTTTTTTGGACTTTTTCAGTTATTTGAAAAGCTTGAAAAAAAAATAAAATAGCTTTATAGTTACAAACTAGGAGGAGACGAGTGTCATTTAGTGCAAACAAACTAGTTCCAAGCAGTGGAACATACCTATGCTCAATGCAAGGATACATGTGTAAGATATTGACACTCGAGGGAAAATCCCCTCCCGGTAAAAAGGGAATCAAGCTGCGAAGGATATAACGAAAGGCTCTGCATGGCTAGACATGAGACAAGCTCGGGCTATATGGCTGAAATGCAATGCCAGGGAAGCCGACATAAAGCTCAATAAGACAGGAAAATCTCATGATAATGCATGCACAACTTGATACAAGGGAGTCTGGGGGATCATGGCCAGCATAAGATCAAGAGGAGTATGAGGCTCTTGCGGAATGTCATGGCAATACTATACAACGGACTCCCACACCCTAAAGGGAGAAACATCGCCATGGGCACCAAATGAAAATAAGGCACTAAATAGGGTACCCATGTAAGGTGAGGCTCTACCACTCATATCATGCCACTTCTATAGCAGCAAGAAGGTTCCATGACATAATAGAGTGGGTTCGTACCTAAGGATATAGTGACATGGACATAAGGTCATGCAAAATGAAAATGGTGGTGGACCTAACCTATATTCCAGTGTAGATGTGATACCTGAGATGGGCATGAACAGGTCAATCCAAAGGCTGAAACGGCACTGCAAATGGTATTCTACATCACAAATTATGTCAAAAACGGTCCAAAATGGTTAGAAACTGTCAAAACTATAGGAAAGGGGGTAAAATTTTTCAAATATTTGAAATTTTTTCTATAAATAGTAAAAAATAGAAATCATTTGAAACTTTTACCCATTGGAGCTCTGATTTTCAACTGCAAATTCCAGGAGATCTAGCCGGCGGAATTCACAACCGTTTCTTCCAGGTATTTACTCATGCTCTCAGCTTGCATTTCAATATAATTTTTACAAGTTTTCATGGTCAAATGAGGTTGTTAAGGCCAATTCTACATGAGCGCTGCGGCCCACGTGGGTGTCAAAGCTTTTTCCGCGTATAGGGCTGGCTATATGTGGAAAAGGGGCTAGAAACCGCGTACATATGCGGCTGTTTGTAAAACAGTCGCGTATGACACCACACAAGTGGATTTAGAAAAACCTAATGGACAATTGGTCAATTTCTCATGCAGGATGGTGCTAGAATGGCAAGAATGCGAGCATGGTGAGGTAGAGGGGGCAGTAAGGGCCGACATAAGGGCTCAACAAGTATTACGTGCATGCAGACTCTATAAGTTTTGGTGCCTTGGTGGCTTGAGGGCCAAACCAGGACTGCTACAGATGCTGGTAGATTATTGGGATCCAGAATTAGAGTCCTTTCGGATAGACGGTATGTCCCTCACCATTGAGGTGGAGGATATCTACTTTATTATAGGTCTATCTAGACGAGGGGAGATGGTGAACCTTCGTTCTCGAGGTGGGCCAGGTCATGGGCTTACTATTGATGAGTACATTGCTGTGTACTGCTACCCAGATACTAAGAAGGTGGGGAGTCAAGTTCCCACCAACGCTATATAGGTGGTGGGCCTAAAGGCCATACTACCGACGCTGGGTAGGATAGCAGGCTTAGCATCACTCCATCAGGCCTCTCGGCCACTGATGTTCTATGCGGTGGAGTGTATGAGACCGACCATATATGACTGGAGTACTTCACTACTGAGCAACATGAAACATTAGCTCAGTGAGTGTAAGGCAGGTAGGATACGAAAATTTGGGTTCAACAGTATTCTGAGCACGTTTTTCTTCGAGCGTGTTCCAAGATTGAGCTCTAGAGTGGATGTTCCTCTCCATGGGGTTCGAGATCTGGCCCAACGACGTTGGGCATATGCGATGCGCAGACTGGGGGGTGGTAGCGTGGAAAACCCCTATCCAGCTGACTTTTTTCCATGGTGGTGACGACAGATTGTTAACATAGATGACTACCCCTATGTCGGGATAGATTTCCGGGGAGATCCGGACATGCCATTGCCACCAGGATCAGCATATGGAGACATAGGTAACGAATCTCGACCCTCACTCTTTTTAAAAATTTTTTGAAGTATTTTTTTTGTTTTGTTGTGTTTTCTTGATTATATGGAATCAAAAAGACATGTTTTTGGGTGACAATACATAATGACATCTACCATTCATGTGCAGATGTGGGACCACGACGACCAGAGGGCTTCCCATGTCATAGACGGAGGGGAAGAGGAGACGATATCACTGATGTGGATGCGGAGCGAACACTCCAAAACATCCATACCAACTTCGTGCGACTGACTCATAGAGTTCCCATGGCGCAAGTCAAGGACTTGCCTGAGGCTATGCAGAGACAGGTGGTGGGTGTACCACGCGCATGGGTGCGGTTATTCCGGCGGCTAGCTAGAGCCATAATGACATATCATGATCACAACCCTCCTCCACCTCCACAGGACTAGACACCTGGGAGTGTATCTATTTTGTACTACTGTGTATATGATGGTGGATTTCAAAGCCCCAATTTTGTATTATGACACTATGTATTACCACATTTTTGATATATATATAAAGTTTTATGGTGATCGGTTTATTTATTTACATGTGTAAAAATTGTGTTTATGATTAATTTATGATGAATGAAACAAATGCCAATCTAACACGTAGTTAGCATATGAGTCAGCAAGTTGATTATAATTTGTTGGAATGTGTATATATGTTATACTCTCAAACTGCTGTTCTAACAATCTCACACGTAAGAATCTCCTCAATAACATCGGATCTCTAACATGGTACAAACCATTGATCTGTCACACTACTAACTTTGAATCAAGACGTACCTCAAGAGAGAGAACACCATGCGAAATGGCATCCCGTAGAAGCTCGATAATGGCACTATATTCAGCAACATTGTTGGAAGATGGCCATAGACATACGCCTCCTGAAGATAGTACTTGACCCATAGGAGTATAAATCACCCAAGTAGCTGAGGCTGAGTGTTGAGTGTGATGGCTTGCACCATCCGCGAATCCTATGTAGGTGGAAGATTCCATTGACATCTACCACAATAAATGGAAACTAATCACAAACCCAATCATGATAAACAAGACCTAACTATGCAAAAAAGCTGTACAATAATATACAACAAGCAGCCTTGGCTAAAGATCATGCATAGTATTTTTTGAGATAGAGCCCATTTCTAGGCTCCACCAAGGCCATCCCCTCGTAATCCACTAACTCATAGGAACCCTTCTCTAATACACGCTTGACCACGTAAGGACCACGCCACATAGGATTGAACTTCCCTGCCCCCAAGGGTTCTTTCGATTGATCCCACAAAAGGACCAAGTTTCCCTCACTAAACACTCTCGGACGGACAGACTTATCGTATTGGGACTTTACGCGATGCTTATTAACCTCTAGAGTCACCAAGGCATCTCTACGCTGCTCATCAAGTTGCTCAAGGTGAACCAAACGCATCTCCAAACGTGAAGTGTCTGGTAAGAGTTCCACAGCTAACTTCAACGAAGGAATCTCGCATTCAACCGGCAATATCGACTCCACTCCATGTACAAGCTGATATGGAGAAAAACCACTGGCAGTCTTAACCGCGGTTCGATATGCCCACAAAGTAGGGTATAACATAATATGCCAATTCATCTTGCTTTGCGCGATGGTTCATTGGAGAATGGACTTAAGTGATTTATTCACAGCTTCAACTTGTCCATTCGCTTGAGGATAGTAAGAAGAGGAGTGTTCATGCTTATACCCTAACTTGGATGCCAACTCTTCCATCATACGGTTCTGAAAGTGCGAGCCATGGTCAGTGACAAGCTCTCTCGGAATCCCGAACTGAGTAATGATTTGGTTGAATACGAAGTGAGCGGCTGTCTCACCGTCAGATTTTACTGTAGGAATTTCCTCAGCCCATTTCGTGAAGTAATTAATAGCCACTATGATATGATGGTGCCCCCCAACCGAAGCTGGTTTTCAATCCATAAAATCAAGCCCCCATTTGGTGAAGGGACCGGCGGTGATAATAGGGTGTAACGGGGCAGGTTTCGAGCACATATTACGTGTGAACACCTGGCAAGGGTGGCACCTCTTGACCGCTTCAATACAATCCTTGAAGATCGACCGCCAGAAATAACCCGCTCTCAAAATATTTTGAGCTGTAGAAATCCTAGATAAATGACCACCACACGCCCCTCCGCGACAATCATTAAGCACTACCTCAGCCTCATCATGAGTTAAACAACATCGTAAAAGGGAATCTACTCCACGGCGGTACAAAGTATTGTCCACTATGAGGTAGTTCTTAGAGACGTGACGTAATCGTCGTCATTCATCTCGCGAGAGGTGAGTAGGGGTCCTCTGTGTTTGTAGATATACTATGATATCCCCATACCATGGGTCAGCCGTTGAGATTAAGAAAATGTGTTCATCAACAAATGTATCTTCACATACCAACTCCTTGGCCTCGCTCGGAAAATCCGATATGAGCTCTGCAAAGATTAAATATTTCTTTGATTTTGCCGAAACAAATTTGAGATCAAACTCTTGCAGGATGACAATCCATTTATTATACTTTCCCCCAATCATCCTACGTGTGAGGACGAATTGAAACCGATTGACATGGGCCACAACCAAGGTCTGGCGAAGGAGAATATAATGTCTCAAATGCTGCACCGCATGTACGGTAGCTAAGGCAAGCTTCTCGACATGAGAATACCAAATCTCTGCGTCAATAAGGTTTTGGCTCAGATAATATATGACAAGCTCCTGGAGCTCCTCGTCTTCTTGAACCAAAACTATACCAATCGTCTCTAAAGACGCAGCCACATATAATAGGAAATCACTGCTATAATCTGGAGGACTAATCACCGGGGCCGATGCTAGGGATCGCTTAAGTGCATCGAAGGACTCCTGGGCTCGCTCATCCCATTCAAAGGGAGTATCCTTCTTCAGGAGAAGCATGAAACCTCTAGTCAAATTGGCAAAGTTGACAACAAATCTTCGTAAGAAGTTTGCCATGCCTTGCAAACACTGAAGATGACGAATATTTCGCGGGGGAGACAACTGAAGTATTGCCTCAACCTTCAAAGGGTCGACTCTTATACCCTCTTTCGAAACGATGAATCCTAACAAACGACCTGACTTCACGCAAAAGATGCACTTATGAGGGTTTAATCTAACAACATAGTGCCGGCACCTTTAGAACACCAATCTCAAGTGATAAGAATGACGCATCCTCATGCGAGAATGAGCAGCGAGATCATCCAAAAATACTTCAATAATAGACTTCAGATCGTGGAAGATCAAGGTCATTTCCCGCTGAAACGTAGCTCTAGCGTTTTTAAGGCCAAAAGGCATTTTCCGATACGTAAATTTTCCCCAAGGACAAATAAATGCGGTCTTGTGTTGGTCCTCGGGTTTAATTTGGATCTGATTATACCCGGAAAAGCCGTCCATAAAGGAGAACACCTCGCTACCCACACACATCCAAAATCTGATCTATAAACGATGTGGGGAAGTTATCCTTAGGACAGGCACGATTTAAATCACGGAAATCAGTGCATATACGGATCGCTCCCTGCTTCTTATCCAACGGAACGGGGTTTGAAACCCACTCCGTCAAGGGAACGGGATAGATGAAACCAGCTTTCAATAGCTTCTCTATCTCTGCCTTTATGGCGGGTGCTTTCCTAGGATTCACTGCGTGTAAACGCTGTCGAATAGGCTTAGTGTTGGGGTAAGTCTTAATCTCATGTTCGACAATCCAAGGGTCAATCCCTGGAATCTCATCGTAAGACCAAGCAAAATATCACAGAATTCCTTGAATAGCTCGGTATACTCCAGAATCTCATCTTGGGAACAATCCGCCCCAATGTAGACATTCTCAATTGTACCAAGATTGAGAGAAATGTTGATAGGAATAATTGATGATATGTTTTCCATGTTTCCATCAGCCATCGAACCAGGAGAGCTTAATGGAAGCATAGGTATACCAAATTTCTGACTAAGAATCTCCCTATAATCCTCATGCTCCAAACGGTTAAGCTCTGGAAGGAAGTACGATCTATGATGAAGCTCCTCCCATGGTGGCTCAACTCCTGACATAGCCTCAATAATCGCTTCATCTGAAGGGAAAACTGTATCAAGGTAGTCGTGGGCATGAGAAGACTGTACTGCCCATGCCGGTAGCACATAGGGGTCTTCCTCCTCCGTCCGCAAAGAGGAAGAACAAGGCTCTGCAGCCGACTGGAGATTAGCTTGGTAAGCTATCATCACTGCAGGAAATGACACGCTAATCTCAATGGCCTCACTCAAAGGACTCAGTGAAGAAAGAATCCAAGGATCTCCCATATGACTTGTGCGAAAAGGCACCGATCTCGTAGACGTCGAAGCACCATCGAAACTAGATCCTATCATGAGGACGGGTGTAGGACAACTAAAGGTTCCCATGAGGGATGGATACATGCCTACACCCACACTCCCAGTTTCCGGCTGGGAATGTTCAACTTTTGGAACTGAAGCTCCCGAAGATGCAGTAACAGGCGGATTCTTGAATGCCATTTGATCAATCGTTACAATCTTCCCATTATGTGGAAAGCATACAATGTGAAACACGGAAGATGCAACGGCTTGCATACTATACATCCAGTTCCTTCCCAGTAAGAGATTGTATTCAAGGGGTGCATCAACCACCTGAACCTCTATCGCAATGGTCTTCCCTCCCAAATGGAATTTAAGGGAAGGGAGGATACCGTGCGGCCTAAACGATCTCCCATCAAAAGCATTTAACATGGTCGTAGATTTTGACAACTCAGGAGAACCGAGACGCTTCCAACAAGACAAAGACATCACAGAAGTAGCAGCGCCCTCGTCAATCACAGTATGATTGACGATCATATCAAGACATTCTACATGCACCAAAAGGGACGCATAGTAGGGCAAGCGAGGCTGATGTCCTGCGGTTTCAAACTTGATCACTGAGGAAGAATCATCACCATTCACACCAAGAGCGAAAAGCAAAGCCTTCCTTTGTGATGGACAACTCTGAAGCACTTCCAATGCAGACCTCGCACAAGGAGTATGGCCCAATTCCTCAACAACTGAATAATTTTGGGCGGCTCGGGCATTTGGGTTATGCCCCGAACACTTAAGTACCCCCTTAGGAATGCGAGGTGTAGCCTCAGGTTTATCCGCAGGTTTCTCAATGCGCAAAGAGGTTCCTGGTGGATCAAGTTCTTTACCTGGGTTGGGTTGTGACGAAGTATAATGTTTTGTACGCGTCACAACTTTCGCAGCACGTACCATATTAATGCACCCATGACCACTAGTCTCAGCTGGATCATCATCACTAGATTGATCATGGGACTTCAAGTTCATATTCTAGTTATGCGGTAAAGGGTTCGTTAACATAGCTGGGCCCTGTGCTATGAACTTCAAAGCTTCAACCATTCTAGGGCACAAGTAAGTGAGGTGATCGTCGTTACATAGCTTGCAAGGAAACTTAACCTTACATTTATTCTGCTTGTCCCCCCCAGCATTTTTACCGTTCTTGTCATTATTATTGGCATTTTTGTTCTTATACCAACCCTTTTTATTATTATTGTTTTTACCCTTTTTTCTATTCCGTTCGGGTTGCTAGTTACCCTTCTGTTCGGACGATTGCACAGCAAGTACATTCACCGTTTGGGCAAGCTGAGACGAAGACGTAGCTTGTCCTGAGGTAGATTGGTTGATTGACAACTGAGAAACTTGTTTCGCAACCAAACTTGTAGGTTTCTTACTTGCACAACCCACAATGCCATCGGCATGTGGTCCAGGTTTGACCTTGGGATCGAAACTAGAACAAGGAGCGTTGGGTATAATCTCATATAACAAACTAGACTGAGCATAGATCAAGTCCAGTTCCTGTGCCCTAAAGATGGCTTGTTCCTCATTCTGCACTCCAGATGTGGAAACATCCTTCGCTATATATGACAATAAAGATTTGAGGAACCACTCAAGGAGGAACTCCGGTGGTATAAAGGCTTTAATTAATCTCTTCCGTCTACGCCACTCCTGAATATGATCAGAAATATGGGTGGCTTTATCTTGCTGAAATGTTGATAAGAGTTCAGTACCAACATCATAGCGTATTGGTAGCTGGAATTGATTAAGGAAAGTCATCGCAAGGTCATCGAACAAAGTAAAGGCACCCCTAGGTAACTCTATATACCATTTCGCCGCAGGCCCTGTGAGGGTGCGTTGAAATAGTCTCAAACAGACTGAGTCCTGATGCAATTAATTGGAAGAGCACCATAGGTGGAATTTCGTAACATGTTCACTCGGATCCTCTCCTGGTTTTCCTTCAAACTTAGGTATGTCCGAAGGAAGCTTGGTAGGGACAACCAGCCAAGCCGGGTCATGAGCCACAGGATCGTTTGTAAGTCTCGATAATTCAGGTAGATTGAGTGTTGTAAGGAAAGGGAGCCTAGGATGATGAGGCCTATGGACCACTCCCTGGTTCATATAGGATTGATTACCACCATGACCCTGGCCATAGTGACCTCCTCCTGTATGACCCGTATAGGGTGGCGTGGAAGCACCATAATGAGGTGGACCTTGACTAGTAGGAGCTACAAAGCCGTAATTAGGAGAGTAAGTAGGTTGCGAATACTCGCCTCCATAAGGTGAGGAAACCTGTCCATACTGCGTCCCATAATAGGGTCCATAGGTCATTGCTTGCGATGCCCCATGAGACACTCCATAGGTAGGGATATACATTCCGGAAGTAGGAATATACATACTGGAAGTAGGGATATATGTCATGGAAGTAGCAATATGACCTCTAGAAACATGAACATAACCTCCCGAAACCACGGGTGGTATGTAGGCTTGAGACACAATTGGTCTAGTAATCGCAGTACGGATCTGACTCGTAGCTACGTGCCGACTCGAAGGACCACGTGAGTAAGGTGGAGGGTTTACATTTGAAGAAATCGGAAGCGAGGACGAAGGAATCTCTGTAATAAGATATGTACTAGTGCTTATTTTCACTCGTCTGGGACCTGGTATCCCTATCGGATCACTAACTCTAGACCTAGGAGGTATATAAGATGTAGCTTCCACCACTGGGATGGAAGGTGCAATGTGACTAGTACTCCCAAACCTCTCCGCAAGGTAAGGCATGGGATTGCCCCCAGGCATAGTGTTAGGCTTGAAATCGGATTCGACATTAAATGCCAAATCGTGGATAGGAAAACCAGTCGTAGCATAACTACCGTAGCTAGTACTGGTAGGTTCAAAGTGAGTCTCGACATCTTCTGGCATTCCATACCGGTAATGTGTCAACGAGGGGTCAACTCTAGAATGAGTAGGTCTATCATGCATGGCTCCTATCTCTGAAATCACAAGTCCTAACTCAGTTAGGTCGGGTGAAGGGTCATAAGTAGGCGTGAATTCCCCATCGTCAACGCGAATGGGAGGAGGAAGTGGCTCCGATGTATCCTCTGAATGATCTCCCATGGTGTGTGAATCAATGTGTGACATAGTCCACCCAGACTGTCTAGGTCCCTCTCCCAAAGGAGGAGGATAAGTAGAAGGCAGAAGTCCTGCTAAATGACGAGAACGGCGCGGAACCGCACTCGACTCCACAATGACTCAAAAAATAGCAAAGACTCTCTATTTACGTCAACCCTAGGCCAACTAGCGCGCATAGAGCAATCACTAATAAAATATAAAGCCAAATGCAAGCAAACAAGGGCTGGATAAGTGAGCTCCCGAATGTGGCCGGTATGTCTCGCCTAGGAGAGGCTTGAGAGGCCCTTATCACCACAAGCGGAGGTACATAACCAATTATTGTGGCCCTCAGCTTCAACACGTAAAGCGACTGTGCTGTCCGACCCCAACCTGGCCAGGACACATGCAGAATAACCTCTACAAGTACCCCCTCGATATCCTAGGTAAGGTCACTAAGGTCACCTCAATATAATCAAAGCTCAGGCGGACAGTCGCAGGCGGGATTGACCGTATGGGCAGGGTAGCAAAGCCCGAAACTCTCGAAAGAGCCCCCAGATACGAACACAATCCTGGCTATATCGTCGGTGCTACACAGTTATCGACCAGGGGTTATCCCAATCAACAATCGCTCACACTGCCTCGTGCTTAACTCCCTTTTGAGAGGAGGATCCTGAGAACGCTGGTTATATCAAGGATTTCACACACTCCCTATACAGACACCTAGTTGTTGTCGTTTAGTGATCTTGGAGAATTAACTTATAATGAACTATTCCAAGATCCTAAAACCTAAGCTTGTTGGTGCACCCTAGAAAAGAAAAGAGTGTAATTCATTTTAATTAGCGTTGATTTTAGTTGGCTTTATTACTCAAAAATAGGATATGGTCGTGCAACTAATGGTGTTATGACGCAACAAGAAGCAAAATGCACACCTAACAATCAATGCAAATGCATTGTGTCCATGAAAACAGGGTATGCGTACTACGTGTAATGCACAATTTCTTCTTCAAATGTTGAATGCAAATTTCCCTATATGAAGTCCTAACTATTACTCCAAAGCAAATCTAGATCTAGTGCAAGTACAATGCAAAATGCAAAATGCAATGCATGATGATAAGCAAATGTTTTTGGATTTTTTGAAAATAAAGAGATAAAAAAAGCAAAAGAATGATTCTACCCACCCCAGAATCTGCAAGCACACATAAACAGCATTCCAACAAAGTACTAAGGTAAAAGGACTCTTAATGCACTAATCTCAAACAAAAAATCAAAGATGCCATGACAAGAACTTTCGTAAAAGAAAAAATTTAGGCTAAAAAACAAACATTTCTGGTCAGAAACAGAGGTATTAACAAACTCAGGTAGTGCCAAAGGAGACTCAGCAACTAACAGAATTCACCCAGCAATCCACTATCTTCCACAAAAAGGTAAAAACCAGGGTATACGCGACTATGTGCAGTAAACCCGCGTGTATACGCGGAAATCCCAGAGGAAACCGCATGTATACGCGACTGTAAGTGACAAACCCGTGTACAGGAAGAAAAATATGTACAAATCCAAGGCAAACAGATAGGCTGAGACTAACTTCACACCAATTAGTCTCTACCAGGCATACATGCCCCCATACCCGACACAGAAACAAGAGAGAGAGAGCAATTCAAATACATTGAATGCAAAGAAATCAACCCCCAAAG
Source organism: Pseudotsuga menziesii (assembly GCA_001517045.1). NCBI lineage: Eukaryota > Viridiplantae > Streptophyta > Pinopsida > Pinales > Pinaceae > Pseudotsuga > Pseudotsuga menziesii. Next base: position 764,705 of record LPNX010894769.1, read on the forward strand.
GACAACTACTAGGAACTCCCCAGCGGAGTCACCAATTCTATTACGGAGAGAAATTCCTATGGCTTGCGGTACCACAACAGACAATTAGACTCCAGAAATCAATCTTTCCCAATATGCAATATAAATAAAATGTCTAACACTAAAGGATCGAACCTCGTACCTTATTCTAGAGGGTTGAAGTAGATCCCCATTGAGCTTTCCAATCTTTATCTTGAATTGATAGAATACTTCCTCAACAACAAGTAAACAATACAAGCATACTATATATCATGGTGTTAGATCTATTCTAGCATATATAATCAATAATGTAAAAGCATTTGACATATTCCAATGGATACAATATTCATTCAAATACACATTACTGGACAGGAAAAGATATTTCTATTAATATGAATCAGAGATTACAAGTGACAACCTCTAACGGCACGTCTGCGAACCGGAGAAACTGAATCCCCCACTTGGGCCTCCACCACCTCAATCCTCCATCACTCAGATAGCAAGCTCATTAGCAAAAGGCAAGCTTGGGAAGAACACAACAGTACTCCAAGGGACAAAGGGATGCAGACTCAAGCATAAGTTCTGGCAACAATGGACTATAGTTTCGTTACTCTCAATTCTCTCTTATGCTTTCAATGTCTCAAGGGGTTCCTTATATAGCTTTTCAAAGGGATATTGAAAGGTCGAATCCTTGCGATCTTAAGGCATATGGAAGGCCAGGAGTCATATGATTCGAATCCAAGTCAAGGAAAACTCCAAAAGGATTTGGATTATGCACACATCCCGATGTATGCGACTATAGGGGTCATATCCACGTATGTACATGGTTATCGGGGTAAAAGCTGCATATATCACTTTTCTTATGATTTTAGGGATGATCAAGGACACATCAAAAGACAAAAAGTAGTCCATAGGGGCTAATGAGTCTGCAGCAGGATAGGGGAAGGCCATACAATGTGTGATTCACCTAGTGTGGTGAAATCCGCTATAACAATTTCCACTCACGGGGTCATGGATTTGACTAGTGATGGATGACCCTACGGAAATGAAAAAACGGGTGACTTCCATTCATGGGAAATGGCCATATAATGGTTTTGAAGTACCATGGGGCCATTTGATTTGGCTAGTGGACTACCATGAGACCATGTGACTTGGTTATTGATGTATGGATCTACAACATTGGGTAGACGTTCTACCATAGGAAATGGACCATGTGGTAGTGGAGTACCATGGGGTCATCAATTTGACTAGTGGACTACCATGAGACCATGTGTTCTGGTTAGCAGAGTACTACGAGGCCATATTATTTGTCTAGTAGACTACCACGAGGCCATGAAACTTGGATAGTGGAGAATGCTCATTCACTCATGGGAAATGACCATGTGCACATGGTTAGTAGGGAATGGCCTTGGTATGTCCTTACTTAGACCATGGCTAAGTGAAGAAGGATTGAGGTGTTGGCACAGTCTATGTTTTGGATGGCAATATTTGACTCTAGATACAAAAATTCTCACTAAGTGTGATGCTTGGCATGATACATGATGTCTCCCTCACTAAGAGGGAGTGTTGATGTTTTCTCTAGTATGCAAAATCGGGTAGACATTCATTATGAATGGGGATCAAAGTAATATATTTTATGATAGAGGACTATTATTGACATGGAAATATCTATGAAGTGTCCGAGACTTCTTAGTGGGTTTATTCAACATTAGGACTCTATGAATGGATAGACATGAATACAGGGAGAATAATAACATCATCATCATGAATAACTTTTCTTAATAAAGACAACAAATCCAATAATAAATGGCCAACAAGTGAATTAGCAATGAAATGGTCAAGATGGTAAGTCAACCATGAAAATAAAATGAAAAGTGAATATAAAAAGTGCAATTAGACCAAAAGTGAAATTCAAGTGATTTGAAGTGTATAAATAAGTAGCTAAATAGTTTTTTTTTGACACATCACAACAACACATCATCCTCTCTCTCTAGTGTTCAATTTTAGTTGGGCATAGTGAAATATCAAGGAGCAAAATTTTGGGGTTACTTATAATTTATAGAATTTCATACTCTTGCTAGGGATTCTTGTGAAGAAGTGCACACCCTCTATTCCACTGAGTTTGATCTATTTATCTTGTGAATTAGAGTTCTTCATGTTATGATTGTTATATTCTTATTATTGTAAAGATGTTAAGAAAATTTGTTGGGTTTTCTAGAATAAAAACACTTTGATCTCTTGTGCATGGTTGTCTTTCAGTGATCCTTGTTTTTATTTGCACTGTAAGTTAATGTGAAATTTTCATTGTGCAATTATGCAATGATAAAAGTGGGATGATAACCATTAGGACATAATTACCAAGATTTGAAAATCGTACTGCTAAGTTATAAAAATTCAACATATACTACAAATAATCTAATTACACATATACTTGCATTTCATAAGTTTACAAACTACTGGATTGATAATTAAATGTAATGGGATTTAGTGTATAAATTGATTGACATTAAGCGTGTTGCTTAGTATAATATTTATGGTTCTTAGAAGTATGACCTTTATTCAACTCATAGAAAACTTATTTATCCTTGGGCCTTTGCTAATAAGATATGTAGCATATCTGAGTGACTCCTTGAATCGATCCTCATATTCTATTACAATCATAGATACTTGTTTAAGATCATGGAACTCATTCAATTTTCATTACATGAATTCCACAAGAGACATTTTAGGGTGAAATTAAGCTTCAAATTGTTCCTTGGTCAAAGTAAAGATATAATATCCCAATTGGAATTCCAAATGTCTCCACCATAGTAATGAAATTTCCTTAATCTAGTAAGCAACCAACTTGATGGTAAGATCACTAAAATGGATCCGCAACTCAAACAATGATGCATGTTTTCCAGCTAAGATACTACCACCTCACTTGAGGTAACTCCTTTAGATATTGTTGACTCATCATTTTATATCTCTCTATGCACATCTTCATCAGATGACACTTCTTCCCTTTCTACTTGTGATGAAGAGCTAGGAATTAATGGATTCCCTTCTAGTTTAAGAACTTCAAACATCCTTGGGAAGGACATCATTATATCCATTACTTCATTGATAGTAATTTTCTCCACATTATTAGCTTGAGAAGGTGGAGGTAAGGGTTCCCTCCTCCTACACCTTGCATCTCTCACCATGATTACCTAGCTTGGATGGGGTTATTTAAATGTTAAATTCCATTTTATTTATCATTATTCTTTGTACTTCCTAACAAATTTATCTATTCGTATGCACCCCGAAGTCCCAAAGTTTACCCATTAGGTCATTATGTTAACTATCATTCAATGTATCCTTAGCAGTTACATATATCTCTTATGTGTAGTATAGACTGGTTTTATTATTAAGAATATATGCTAGGTGCGATTAAAATTCGTATATATCATAAATATTTTCCAACATGTGCTTACAATAATACATTTTGACTTGTGGTATTTTTAATTATATATCTATTAGATTTTTTCAAATGGAAAGATCCACGGGAAACCCAGCAATACTTCCCCACATTCGTGGATGGTAGAGGTGGTAAACCACCAACCATCCTATCAGAAGGCCTAACCCTAGAGGACTCAAGGCTCGAACTCGTGACCTCCCCCCGAACTGAGAGAGTGTGTGCACGTCTTACCAATTGAGCTAACCCTTGGGGCTATATATCTATTAGATTTATGAGACAATATGTTTATCATATTTAAATTCTTCAACAATAGGATTATATATATACTTTTTACTTTTTGGATCGGAGACAAACTCCTATCATCTACAAATGTGTGCGATATGGGTTAAATTATTATCTTCAGAACTTATATTTCCATACCTGAATTCCATCACAAAGGGTTCAACTAAGATAGAATTGACCCACAGAAAGGAATATGTGAAAAAATTGTTATGGTGAGGAGTTGACAACTTGGTATTCCCATCAACCATTTCTTGATAAAAATCTACTGAATGCCCATAACTTGAAATGTTCAACAAAAGTAATGTTTTGTTATATAAAAATTAGGATCATTAATTATTTCATTAATGTTTTTAATTAATTGATGAAATATCACTTCAAAACATACTTAATGATTTGGTGCATTAACAAAAAAAACATGATCTTATATGCATAAAACTCTACTTGTTTTTGTAATCTTGGTAGAACATCATGAATATTGGGAAATGAACCTTTAATGAAATTATAAGAATGGAAGTTAATTATCCACTATAAATATTTTACTGTCAAGAACCTATTGTAGTAGTGCAGATTTCACTATGTATTAAAAGCAATTGGCATCAAATTATTAGGAAATACGGTCAGAGTACATGAAAGGAACTTTGACATGTAATCCATTGTTTAATTCCCCTATTAATTATGAGAATCATAGCTTCATTTAAAAAATTCAACGATGCAAATTTCAAAGCCAGGTGCGTAAGGAATAATTTGTCGTAGTTGAAGCAGGTTCTTTCCTACCTTGGAAGATCTCTAGTGATACATTGTAGTTCACATGCACCTTTACTTGTCACCCATTTCATCAAATTGTTTCCTATCTGACCTACAACTATGACAATGGAGATGAGGGGAAGTGGATGTAAATGTGGGTAATGTTAGCATAGATTCATCTTAAACTTGGATCTATCAAGCATCAAGAGGGATCCAATTGTTTACGGTGTAGTTTAAAAAAAATTACACATCCAAAAAAAATTTACAGCTCATGAATAATGATGATAATTAAATTAGTATAATATATATTTAATTTTCATTAAAGAATATGTAAATTTTTTTAATCCCACATGCTTTAATTTTTATTTTTCAAATTTTACTATTATTTTATTTTATTTTTATTAAAATATGTCATGTTACATAACGTTATGTGACAACATCTCCCCATACTAGGTTGTAGATCACCTCACTACTCTCATTGCAATACATCATGTTACATTAAATTCCTTTCTATGACACCCATGCTATTTGGGAATGATGTCAATGTTGCAAAAAAATCTTGTGGTTTGAACTTTGAAGCGTCACCAGACTGTAATCAATATGAATTCCATCTCTTCTCCTTATGTTTCTTAAATTCCTTATTTTTCCCGTGCTTTTTATTTGTTTGATAGTGAAACTATTTGCTTAAAATATATATTGATGTTTGCTTTCAACATGTTGCAGTGATATACCGATGACTGATTTATCATTAGTATGAATGATACTAAGCCTCCTTCTAATAATTTTAATATACAAGTAATTGAGAACATCACATGTATGTGCAGTTTGACGCAGTTGATCAGATCCTCCATCAGATCGATGAATTTTGAAATAAAATAACCTATGAGAAGCCAACATAATATTTTCTATGGAAGTGGTCAATATGCATTCAAGAAATTTTCAAAAAGATCATTAGGTTTAAATAATTTTGTTATATATAGACTGTAGGGAGGGGAGCATATATATTTTTTTAAATTAATGTTGTATAGGAAACCCATTAAACTTGACCAAGTTATATTTCTAGGGCTCTATACCCTAGCATGGGTTGAACCTGGGATATTAACATGGTGATGCCCCTTCGTAATAGAACGAGTGTCCTTATAAATCATCAAATAGTTGTGCAAATGATAATGCAGTTGGATGAAGACACAAAATACCAATTCCAGTTAGTGCAGGCTATGATCTCAGATAGGCAGAACAACTGCGGATCCATAAGTCAACATGTTCTCCATTTAAATGGATTGCAAATTTAAATAATGAGAGGCGAGGGTACTGTTAAATAATAGTTAACCACGATAACTCAACCACCATGATTTACTAAATAGTAAATTCAATATGTCCATAACATGATTAGATCAATTCATTTTGTATATGGTGTGTTATCAAAATCCATTTAATGTTAAATTGATGTCTTTACCTCAGTGTATACTCTAAAATAAACAATAAGATGATTGAAACAACAAAATGCTAGAGTGGGTCCATTCATCTTGAGTAAGATACATTTTGACCATGGCAATTATAGACTTGTGTATGCAATTGATGTCAATTATACTCCATATAGGTTTTACAATCCTAAGAAAATAAAATAAAATGATATAATCTATGCATTGTTGCTTAGACTATAAATCATTCTATTAGTGCTACTTTGTTTATAAATGATTTCTAGTAGGACTTATACTACAAGATGGTGTGTTTGAAGCAATTAATAAATTTAAAAAGGGACTCATAACCACACATCTTAAAAATACAATTATAAGCATTCTACTCAAGTGTGCAACATAATGCATGTACTTTTGTGCCCTTTCGGGTTGTCCCTCGAGAGTCCATACACATACATTCAACGGACATTGTAAAGCAACATTTGTATTAGACTAATTAACTCGTATGTTTATGCCACATGGTCTCACGAGGCCCAATATTCCCACAAGGCTTGACCCATGAGCCCACGAGACAAACATATTAGGTTTATACCACATGGGCTCACAAGGCCCAACATTCCCAAAAGACGTGAGCCCTTGGGCCTGTAAGACAATAAAATTACCATGACAATGCACAAACATCATTAAACATATGACAATTTAAATACCTTAAACATTATATCATATTAGTTTTTTTCTTTTTCACACATCCATGCTAATATAAATTATTGAAGGCATTGATGGATTGAATGTGTCGTTGATGTGAAAATAGTGAAATAATTTAAAAAACCCACATTAGATTTGTTGAAACTTTGACATCATATGGAGTAAGGTAATCTTAAGGGTATTATCAATGTAGCATAGGATGCGCCAGAAGCGCTCGTAGAGGGAGGATGTCTTATGTCCTAAACCCTAAAATCTTGAACAAATTCAACATCCTTCCACACAAATTCTAACCCTGTCTATTTCAGAGCAGGTTGATTTTTGAGTTAGGGGATTTGAAAATACTTGGTAAGAACATTAATCAATGTCTGGAATTCATCCTCGTATTCAAAAATTTCAGTGAAGGAAATGGAAAATTTTACGAAGAAATCTTATTTTTACGAAAAAAAATATTGAACAAGAGGGCATAGCATAACCCACTCTCAAGAACTATAAACACCCATACTAGTGACCATTGTTGGAGGAGCTAGTCGATGAGCCGACTAGTCGAGTAGGAGATTAGGTCGACCATAGAAAGTTGTGTCAGTTGAATGAACCGACAGGTAGTTACTTGTAACCGCTTGTAATCATATATATTAGGCTGTTGATCCAGATGAGAAGGGGGTTCAGTTTTATGTATGTATGGGCCCTTATGTGACTTATTAATGCAACTATTATTCTACCTTACCATTTTGTCTCCTGTATCTGTTATGATTATATGTTTCTATGTGTATTATTGGTAGCCCTATGTGATCTATGAGATTACAACATTGGTTTCATTGTCGGTAGTACATATACAGACGTAATGACCATAAGCAGATGATATCAGAGCAAGAGATTAAGAATTGGTGGGAGCGCAAATAAAAAAATTATTTGCCGAACTACGCAAGGAGAAACAGATTGATTATTGCTCAGGCGAAGGACAAATTCTTCACTGAAACACATGAGAATTTTATAGAGTCGGTACCTAAGCTTTTGAAAAAAATTATGGATGAAAAAGCCGGAAGAAACTAAAGACCAAGAGCTACTGGAGAAACTGATTCAAGGCTGGTGAACAAGCTTGTCGGAGTGGTTTGAAAAGATCATAGACAAATTCCATGAAGAAAAAGCCGCGGAGGAAAGAGTTTCGGTCGAAAGCATTGAGAAAATGTTTTATACAGACCTCATCGAGCAGTTCCTTTTCTCCTTACTGACCATTTTGTTCAAATTCCTAATCAAAAAGGGAGTGGGCCATATTGTAGAGTCCCGTCCATCACTACGCAAACTGCTACCAAATTCTAACTAGGCGGAGAAACAAAAGAAGTGGGAAAAATTTATTGCCGAAAGGGAGTGGGAGTACTTCCTAAGCAAATAAACAGAACTATCCTAGCTTTCTAAAGTGTCAGGTAGGCTATGGGGGGGTCGTTGGTCATGTGTTAGGGTAAAGTAAAAAGGATTCTAGTCGACTGAAGAAAATACCATCACCGGCAATGAAAATTCGACCTAAGAAGGAAATCAAACGGACAGTGACACATAAAAGTACGTCGGATTTAAAAAGATTAGAAAGGGAGAGGAGGTTGAAAAGAAGGGAAGAAAGAAGAGAGAAATCTATAACGCTACAAAGAAGAATTACCATTGGGGTGACAGAACAAGAAAGAAATCTGTCAGAGTCAGGTCATGACCGACAGGAAGAAGGTGTGGATGAAGAGGCATCACCCATGGAAGAAGAATTGTGGATAGAACAACAAGAAGCTCTCCAACTAGAAATTCCCCAAGAAGTAAGACCTCTGTCTCCAACGGATTCGAGTACCCGAATTCAAGCCATTGTCAAAGATGACCTGCGACTAAGAGCTGGTGAGTTCGGTATATGGATCTGACTAGATGACAAAGTAAATGAGGATAATCATTTAGTAATACATTGAATAGAGGAAGGAAATTGGGTAACACTTCATGCACACCCTTCCAACCGAAGCATCCACTTGCTCTACCTGACACATGAAGGAGTACCCCCTTGCCAAACAAAACTTTGCAAACTTCAGAACAGTCAGACTTGTAGACACATCAGTGTAGTTGGACATTGATAGAAGGAGTCGACCCAAAATGACCACTTATCAGAGAAGAAACGACAAACAAAGTGACTGACAGGAATGGTAGTTCCATCGACAACAGCTGTGAACAAAGTGATACGCAGAGTATCCCACTACCACCCCCACCACCACCCTCACCACCACCACCTCTCGGAGGAGACAGCGACACTGACATGGGTCATGGATCAACACATATTCCCCTCTATGAGGGTGATTAAGACCCTATATGACACTAATTTGTCTATGATTCAATATGGGAGGCAAATCAAGTTACGGTTGAAGAGAAACAGATGGCATAGTTCGCTGGTGATTTACAAAAAATAGCACTGACTTGGTATATGAATTATATCGAGAGAACTCCCCAAGCATCCAAAGCAGACATTAAGGCACAATTCTTATCTTTCTTTAAAACACCAGATGCAAAACATCTGGCAACCAAAAAGCTGAAAACAACATCTCAGAAACCAGCAGAGTCTGTTCAGGAATATGATAAGCGATGGAAAGATCTCCTCAGCCAACTAGACTATGTAATTGATGAACAATTATTAATTTAGTGGTTTTTGGCAGGTCTATCACAGAAAATCCAGAGACACATAAGCTTGGAGACATTTAATACATACGAAGACGCACTTGCCAAAGCTCTGCAAGTAGAGATGGATGAAGATTTCCTAGCATATCCCATCGACACTAAGATAGAAGAACGACTATAAATCATGCAAAAATATTTGAAAGAGCTAAACCTCAAGAATCAGGATGTTTGGTGCACAAAATGCTCCATGACCAGACACACTAAAGATAACTGTTGACAAGACATAATTCAAAAGGACGTTCATTTTTTTCAGATGAAATGCTTCTATGAGATCTGCCAAGAACATGGAGAACATACAACGAAATATTTCACATATAACATGAAGAATGGCAAAGCATCTCGGTGTGGAATTTGTGAGGTAAAAAGTCACGCAACTACCGACTTCCACTTAAACTTGAAGATTCGACAAAACTATCAAGCAGTCTACCAAATGAATGTAGTTGCACAGAATAATGATAATATCCAAAGAAGCAATGATCAAAACGAGCTGAATAATCATAGATATGAAGGTCGTCGATATGAGCACCGGTTCGACAATTGTCATGGAGGATATGGAGGTTGAGGATGATTTTTTGGAAATCGCAACAATTGACTACGACAACCCATCCAGTGCTTTACATGTTATAAAGAAGGGCATCGCTACGCAGACTGTCCATACAAGGATAGAATTGATCTAAAATTTTGTACTAGCTATGGCGTGGGCGATCACTCATTAAAGGATTGTCCCACCATGCTTGATAATATCAATAAAAAGAAAAATGTTAATGTCTTGTCATGTGTTCAAAAACATGATGTAATAAATACAAAGAACCTGCACATAGTAACCCGACAAGGGACAAAAATTGAAAATGATAATCCACGTATAAGTAAAATCAAAGAAAAGAATGATTATCTTAACCCGACTATTTCCCTAAAGTCTTATACCTACACTACGGGGTTAGCAGTGTTCAAGAACCTCATATTTTAAGGATGGTTTTGTGATTTTGGTGGATAACAATATAAAAGTCAAGGGACATAGAAAAAGTAAAGAGAAGCTATGATCCGAAAACATCAGATAACAACTGTATAAGAGTAATATTTTTAGAGAAGGAATGATTGTTCAATTTTGGAATACAGGAAACAAGTTTAGATCATATAAACATATATAAGAACAAACAGTTCATACACATGTATTATATGAAAAGGCCCAGGTATCTAAAAATACATTTCAAATATCATTCATGCTACAATATTTATTTGCTAAAATCAATACTTGTACAGAAAACATCTATACAAATAGACATGTAAACAAAAGTTCAAACTGAACCAGAAAACATTGAACAAAATATAGTTTAAAACTAAGCTCCACTTGGATAACAAAACCATTCATTCCATGAAAGAAACTCTTACATAGGCATAGATTCATAAGACTGCACCCAGGTTCCAAGCATATCGACCCTCATATCTTCCCCTTTCGTTCATCCCAATGCTTTACAATTTATAAAACTAAGTAATCCTAGAAAACTACTTTAGATCCACTTTCCGAGGATCAAAATGCTAAAAATAGAATTACAAATAAAAGTGTATCAAGTTTGAAAATGATTCTGAAATGTCAAGTGTTCTATATTACTCCTAATCCAAATTGACTTCTAGCTTCTTGTGAACTCTCCTAGGTGCTTTGGTAGTGAACATTTGGCACCCTCAATTACCCTGTCATCCATTTCCTCTGTGTAGCTAATTTAACTAATCTTTGAAGTCGGCTAGAAAAATATCCATATGCTTTTAACTCTAAGTCTTTTTGAAAAGATATAGTTGAGATATCATCATGCTTAGACTCTGTAATTTTCTCATCAAAGGAAAGCGCACAGGCTCGATTTGGTGAGTTCAAAATTTCATAATAGAATACAGAAAAGTTTAGAGTCAGTTCCAATCTAATATGGTGAGTTGGAGCCAACTCTGAAATTGCAATGTCCTGAGTTTTCTTGTATGCAAACAGTGTGCTTTCAGCAGCTTCCTTCCTTTCAACACTTGTTTTAAATTCTACAAGATATTGATGGTAATCATCTTTCATGTTAAGGTAGATTGGAAACTTTCTCCATGTATTTTACCTTCTCCTCATAGTGCTCTGCTTGTTCAGTGAGCTTGGCCAAAGCAAAACAAAGCCAACAGTGATTGAATTTCAGTTGATTTCGTGCTTTTCAAGAGGTGAAATTCTTGAAAAATGGACTTCAAAACGCCTTATGTAGATCTGAAACCATAACGGATGTGTAAAAACTGAAAGAGGCTTTTGTAAATATGCCCATTTACGACAAAACTCATGTTTTATTTTTTTGAAATTCCTCTGCATATATTCGTAGTTCGTTCCCAAAGATGATGACTAAAACAGGCATGCGCATGCATTTGAATTGGGTCTGCTAAAACAATACAGGACTTACACCACCAGAAATAGGGTGCTACTATACCAAAGATATTAGATGTCCACTACTATATAAATATGTCCTCCCTTGAACTTAAGGCACTGATATTTGATTTTGGTGATATGCTTGTGGCTCAGATGAAACTATAGGCAGTCTATTGAGAGAAACAACATTTGTAGAATCATATCGTCACAAATCTGCTGATTAAGATTTGAAAGGTGCAGAGATAGTTGGAGTAGGTATCTAGTGTTTAATGGTAAACCATGATGGCTTTAGGCCTTACTACAATGAACTTTTAAATAGCCTTTTAGGCATATACACCACAATATTGGAAATGGAGGTCGCTGAAGATAACATGAAACCCTATAAAAATGAATCACCACTACTAAAATATAGAGCATTAAGTTGAATGTATTTTTGGAATTGGGGAAGCACTGTTTTCTAAACGGGTGAGAAACATGGACAACTGTCAGTCCTATAACAAGAACAAGTCCCCAAAATCTGATCAACATGATGGTATCCTGCACAAGACTTAACTCTGCAAACTGGCAACGTGAATGCATTTGAATAAAAGGAATTCATTGATCTAAGGAGATTTAAGTTTTAAACTATGATTTTGCAAATGCATAAAATGATTATTTAAAACAAAAATCAAATCAACTAAACATAGGAAAATAAGGAAATGAAAGGATACAAGGAGCAAGGTGAAAATCAAAAGGGGCTAGTAATCAAGCTAACATACCTAGGACAAACACTGGCTCCTTCTGGGGATGGCATGCTCCCTGTGAATTTCCAAGAATTGTAGACCAAGTGCCTTATCCATTGGGCTATGGAGTATTCATTGCAAAGATATGCAACTTATTCAAAAATTGAACATACTCTTTTGAAATGATAAAATACTGCTGCAAACCAACGTACTGAAAAAAATCTACATGCTCATATGGTGAGCTTATTCTCCCCCCTATTCCTACTTCTAATCAGTAGTCAAAATCTAATCACGTGTAATCATAATTCCAGTGGAGCCATGATAGCATCCAACCTACCGTAACAACGACTTGCAGGTAGATAGAAATCAAAGAAGAATCTATCATTTGAAGTAGAAATTTAATTTGCAAAGCGTATTCCAATTTGATTTCAAATTCTAGAAGGCTGAAACCTTTTGAAAACTTTGAATCCATATAAATGGCCATTAGGTCATGAAAAACATGACAAAGTTTAAGCTGATATAGAATACCACACGGTTGACCTACAATTTCTGATTCATTCATGAACCCATAATCTTCTTGAAATAACCCATGAACATCACTTGTTTTGTTACGATAAAGGACAACCTCAAATTCTTGAACAATGAGATCTGAGTTCTGTTGAAATGTTTCTATGATACACATGATTAGCATAAAGATATTCAACTTTATTCTCTGCTTGTAAATAATATTATTGATTGAAATGTTCCTTAAACTCATTGTATGTCAAAAATGGGAACTAATTTCTTATATCAATAGTAAGAAGCCGAGGAGCAACAACTTCTTCTTAATAAATCTGATCAAAAGATGACGATGAAGCAATGTTTGAAACACATTGTTTATGATCAGCTAAGAAGATGTAATTCTCTAAGCCATCATTGGTTACTGCATACTCAACATGGTTTGGAAACTGATCATAAACTTGATATGCATATCTATCCATAGAATAATCTGCAAATGATGAAGAACTCTTTCCCAAATCTGAAATATACTTACACCTTTGTTGATGTTCCATATCTGATTCATACTTACTATCACATGCTTGGTCTTGTTTCAAATCCTTATCTCTATTTCGAGTTACAAGATTTCCACAAGCTTGTACATTGTCTTCAACTTCTTTGGCATCCAAAAACATTTTCTATAAGGAAGATGGCTTCCGCTCTCTAAGATGAAGAACTAAATCAAATTGTTGAAGAGCTGATGCATAATATATCATAGCATATTTTTCTGAAGGTCTGATCTCCTTAGGCATATTGCAAATGAAACTATAAAACCTCCTGTTTAAAGAGGCCAAAGCTTCATCCTTTCCTCTTCTCAAAGCATAAAAATCAATTAAACACTGATCGAAGGACTTGTTCTCTCCCCAGTATCTTAAAAAAACATCATATAACTCAACCCATGAACAAATAGAACCAGGTCCTAGATTTTCAAACCACAAGGTAGCATCCCCAACCAAATATTTGGAAAATAATCTCAAAACAACATCATGATGTACCATTTAAAAATTATCAATGAAATTCTCAAAATATCTCAAATGTTTTCCTGCCGTGACAAGGTCTTCTCCAGAGAAGCAGGGAAGATATTTAAAAAACTTGGGAGGGTAAGGATGAAGAGTAGATGGAAGCTTCAATGGTCTAAAAAGTTTATTTTTGATTCTGGACTGAAATTCACTGGGAGGAAGATTAATTTCAACATGTTGATGGGAATTTACAACGGTGATGGTAGTAGGTGCTGAGACCTGAGAAGGTTTCGAATCATTTTTATCTTCCTCAAAGCTACTAAGTTGATCATGTTTAGGAAGGACTTGAATGCAAAGCTCATCCTTATGAGTAGGATGGGATGGATGAATATCAATAACATGAGGATGCTACAATTTTTCTTCTTTTAAAGATGGATGTACAAAAGTAGGTTCATGGTCATCTGAATAAACAAAACACAAGATGATCCTCTTAATGTGTGAAGGGAAAAGTAGAAATGAGCTAATGAAGAAAAGAAAAAGTTCGTAGAGGAAACAAGCAATCTGATACTTGGTATTTCCATTTAGCCTCTTCATCTCTTTTTTATCAATGGGTCCCTTCCTCCAGTGGAGCCTTCTAATCATGGAGCCTCCCAGTGAAATAATTGTAGTCTAAAGTGTGTGACCAACCCTTGTTCACCATCAAATACCAGATCTAATCGTTGTCAAACTAAGGAAGGGCTTGTGCTTCTTCCCTAGTATGGTCACCAAAAGATGTTTTCCCTAAACTCTGCTACCTAGACTACGGGGTTAGCAGTGTTCAGGTACCTCATATTTTAAGGATTGTTTTGTGATTTTGGTGGATAACAATATAAAAGTCAAGGGACATAGAAATAGTACAGAGAAGCTATGATCTGAAAACATTAGATAACAACTGTATAAGAGTAATATTTTCAGAGAAGGAATGACAGTTCAATTTTGGAATACAGGAGACAAGTTTAGATCATATAAACATATAGAAGAACAAATAGTTCATACACATGTATAATATGAAAAGGCCCAGGTATCTGAAAATACATTTCAAATATCCTTCATGCTACAATATTTATTTGCTAACATCAATACTTGTACAGAAAACATCTATACAAATAGACATGTAAACAAAAGTTCAAATTGAACCAAAAAACATTGAACACAATAAAGTTTAAAACTAAGCTCCACTTAGATAACAAAACCATTCATTCCATGAAAGAAACTCTTACACAGGCATAGATTCGTAGGACTGCACCCAGGTTCCAAGCATATCGACCCTCATATCTTCCCCCTTCGTTCATCCCAATGCTTTACAATTTATAAAACTAAGTAATCCTAGAAAACTACTTTAGATCCACTTTCCTAGGATCAAAATGCTAAAAATAGAATTACGAAGACATGTGTATCAAGTTTGAAAATGATTATGAAATGACAAGTGTTCTGTATTACTCCTAATCCAAATTGACTTCTGGCTTCTTGTGAACTCTCCCAGGCGCTTTGGTAGTGAAAATTTGGCACCCTCAATTACCCTGTCATCTATTTCCTATGTGTAGCTAATATAATTGATCTTTGTAGTCGTCTAGAAAAATATCCATATGATTTTAACTCTAAGTCTTTTTGAAAAGACATAGTTGAGATATCTTCATGCTTAGACTCTGTAATTTCCTCATCAAAGGCAAGCGCATAGGCTCGATCTGGTGAGTTCAAAATTTCATAATAGAATACATAAAAGTTTAGAGCCAGTTCTAATCTAATGTGGTGAGTTGGAGCCAACTCTGAAATTGCAATGTCATGGGCTGTCTTGTATGCAAACAATGTGCTTTCAGCAGCTTCCTTCCTTTCAACACTTGTTTTAAATTCTGCAAGATATCGATGGTAATCACCTTTCATGTTAAGGTAGATTGGAAACTTTCTCCATTTATTTTACCTTCTCCTCATAGTGCTCTACTTGTTTAGTGAGCTTGGCCAAAGCAAGCAAAGCCAGCAGTGATTAAAGTTCAGTTGATTTTGTTCTTTTCAAGAGGTGAAATTCTTGAAAAATGGACTTCAAAGCACCTTATGTAGATCTAAAACCATAATAGATGTGTAAAAAATGAAAGAGGATTTTGTAAATATTCCCATTTCTGACAAAACCCATGTTTTATTTTTTTGAAATTCCTCTCCAAATATTCATAGTTCGTTCCCAAAGATGATGACTAAAACAGGCCTACGCATGCATTTGAATTGGGTTTGCTAAAAAAATACAAGACTTGCACCACCAGAAATGGGGTGCTGTTGTACAAGAGATATTAGATGTCCACTACTATATAAATATGTCCTCCCTTGAACTTAAGGCATCGATATTTTATTTTGGTGATATGCTTGTGGCCCAGATGAAACTATAGGTAGTCTAGTGAGAGAAACAACATTTGTAGAATCATATTGTGACAAATCTGTTGATCAAGATTTGAAAGGTGCAGAGCTAGTTTGAACAGGTATCTAGTGTTTAATGGTAAACCATGATGGATTTAGGACTTACTGCAATTAAATTTTAAACAGCCTTTTAGGCATATACACCACAATATTGGAAATGGAGGCCATTGAAGATAACATGAAACCCTATAAAAATGAATCACCACTACTGAAAAACAAAGCATTAAGCTGAATGCATTTTAGAAATTGGGGAAGCACTGTTTTCTGAATGGGTGTAGAAACATGGCCAACTATCAGTCCTATAACAAGAACAAGTCCCCAAAATATGATCAACATGATGGTATCGTGCACAAGACTTAACTTTGCAAACGGGCAACATGAATGCATTTGAATACAAGGCATTCATTGATCTAAGGAGATTTAAGTTTTAAACTATGATTTTGCAAATGCATAAAATGATTATTTAAAATGAAAACCAAATCTACTAAACATAGGAAAATAAGGAAATGAAAGGATAAAAGGAGAAAGGTGAAAATCAAAAGGGGCTAGTAATCAAGCTAATAGACCTGGGACAAACACCGACAAAACAAAAACAACTATATAATGACGCATTAGAAATGTTTAAATAATTTGCTAGGTAGGAAGCAGTCGATAACAATCGACAAAACACAGTTGAATAATTAATACGTTTAGTAAAGAATGATAAATCAGGATCCCAATTCATTGACTTATTGTATAATATGAAGCACAGTAATAATTCAGAAAAACAAACCAAAAATATATGCAGTTTGAACCAAAAAGACAAGAGCGATACTGACCCATTTGTCGATCTAGAAATCAAAGGATACCATGTTCAACAAGTTGTACTTGAATTCAGTTCACAAGAAAATATTATGACTCGAGATACACGGGAACAGTTGGGTAGACCTCGACTATATGAGTCAGGTATATACCTCAAGTTAGACGACCAAGGACTGATCGAACCCATTGGGGTTTGGAGAAATGTTGATACGACAATAAAAGGAATATCGACTAAAGTCTACTTTGAAATCATCGACCCTAAAGAAGGATCCAAATCCTTCCCAGCCTTGGTAGGTTGACCATGGGGAAGAAAAATGAAAGCATCAATATCTTTAGAGAAAGAAAGGATAAAATTAAAAGGGAATGGACAGAAATTTATTGTCCCTATTCATCCTTCCCAAGGAAAACCTTGGATTGAACTCATTGATGAAGAAGTTGACATTAGACAATTATATCAAATTCAAAATAATGAAGACTACATTGAACCCAATATCTATGTTGAGCTTCACTTAGGAAACCAAGACTCCGTAGGATATAATTCAGACGCAGAATTATATGATTGGGAAGTTGAAAACTATGAAACTCAATAAAGGGATTGTTGGACCATTCAGGCTTAATAGAAGAAACCAACCCATCAATTCTTCTTAGTCTCCATTATCCCAAAAATATTCGAAATGAAAACTAGGGAATACCCTACCTTAACCCCAACAAATAGAAGTATCAGACAAAACCCAAGGTATAAAGAATGAGAGTCCCCAATTTTGCATATAGAACAAGTCTCTAATATCCTAGGTGAACATCACTGACTACAAAGCCCGGTAGAAACCTTTACAGGACAATTTGCTCGATGGTGGGACACCCATCATTCGAGACTGAAAACTTGGACAACAACTTTGACTTACTTTGTAGAAAGATTCAGAGGAAGGAAGCTAACTAAATAGGCACAAATACCTATCTTCATCCAAGGGAAAGACCCAGACGAGCACATAATAACATGTGAAAGAGAATGGAGAAGACTTGGTTATAAAGACGAACGTACATGGCCACATATATTTCTCTCGATGCTATCCGACTTACCAAATAAATGGTAGAAAATGGAAGAAGCACGAGGCGAAACATTCCAATGGAATGGGCTTAGAGAAAACTTCATCAAGGACTTTAGTTTTATACTGCAAAATGAAAAGTTAGTCGAAACTACAAAATAGATAAAAGCATTCATAGAACCGACTAGAGACAACAGTATGATACCAAACCATGATCGACCAAAAATATCATGCAATAACATTGAAACCAATATAATACCACAGTCGACAAGACTGCAAATGGAAAATGAAAATACAGAAGGAAAAATCTTTTGATGGAAATCGTATCACTTAGAAACAACAAAACCAATTCGAACAGTGCTTAAAGTCGACACAACCAACAAAGAAGACACTGTCCAAATGACCGCAACAGACTTCCCTGTTACATTTTCACAGTTCAAAGAAGGGAGTCGACCAATCAATGAAGCCAAGGCACCAGAATGGATAGATGCCAATTTCCAAAGTTAAAACCAAAGAGTTTGAGATATCAAATGATGAATGAAAAAAAATGGCAAGAATTGGCAATTACTGGAGTGAAGAGAAAACAACTGAAATAATAAACCTATTGAAAGAATTTTAGGATGTCTTTGCTCGAGACTATAAATATCTCAAGGGGCTAGTCCATGAAATGGGTGAAATAAAGATCGACATCAAACCTGATGCCCGACCTATGAAGAAAAGGCCATACAAATTAGCTCATAAATACAGAGAGATAGTCAAGAAAGCGATCGATAATATCCTTGCAGCAGGAATTATCTACCCTATCGACCAGTCGAAATGGGCAAGCCCGATGGTCGTCCAAATGAATAAACATGACCCAAACAAACTAAAAATTTGTGTCAATTTCAGAGAACTAAACAAAGTCACTCTAACAGACCCATTACCAACGCCATACACAGACGAAATATTAAATGAATTTGAAGGACATTGTTATACCTAAATCCTGTCACCATCATGTGATGAGATCCTTAACCCCTATGTTGTCCCTAAATCCCAAAACTTGGAGTGGAAACTTGCTATGGATATCAATTCTACTTGAAAAAACCTAGCACCGTGCTTACCCTTTCGTTGATGAGTGGTACCTTCCTCAGCACTGCCTGTGTCCTGTTATAGAGAAGCAGTGCCATCATGAAAGTGCTTTGTCTTTGAAGCGGTTCTCACCTAAACAATTCTGTCATAAGGGAACAAAAGCGGTACCCTAGGTAAATTGGGAAAAAGAGAAGTTTCTCGAGGCTTCTAGATCTTGAGTCTCGTGTCCTCCCATATTCCTATCAATATGGGTTAGTTGAGCTCTAAATCCCTCTTGGTAGGATCTT
Organism: Pseudotsuga menziesii; assembly: GCA_001517045.1. Taxonomy (NCBI): domain Eukaryota; kingdom Viridiplantae; phylum Streptophyta; class Pinopsida; order Pinales; family Pinaceae; genus Pseudotsuga; species Pseudotsuga menziesii. Next base: position 784,220 of record LPNX010894769.1, read on the forward strand.
AGAGCCACCTCACCCACAATTATCTCAACTATCCCTATCAATTGAGCCCTATAAATACAAGCTCATGTCCATAGTTGAGGGGAGGAGAAGAATAGTAGAGTTATGATGCTGAATTGATACCCTAGCCTAATCCATCAGAGAGCAATTGTGGAGTAAGTTGGAGCTATTAGGGATAAGGTGTTAGTCTTGTGAAGGAGTGTCTTGACACTAAGGCACATGGTTGTAAGCTCTTTCATTTATTTTCTAATGGAAAGTTGATTTCCTTCCCACATGTTTGTTGTGTAAATATCGCATATATGTTATTGGATTCCTTAGTCACTAATATGGACGTGTAGATGTTTTTCTGGTAGCTTTGATGTCTTTGTATGTTTGATATGTCTTACAAGTATACAGGTATTTTTTCAGAGTTATATTCCAGGCTTCTATAACATTCAGGGAAGGTCTTCAACCGAGTTATTCACTCATTTTTTATGGATCTGAACCATTCAGACTAGAGGAACAACTTCTGTGTGCAGAAGGTGCATTATTCCTGATTACAAATATGGCGACTCCAGTGGGAAACAAAGAAAATTTCAGTTGATCTGATCTTCCTTAGTCCTTGAACCCTTGTCCAAATCCAGGCTCCAGTTTCTAACTCTCTTCAGTCAGATATGCCATCTGATTTAGTGAATTTTGGTTTAAAAATTTCAGATCTGTTTAGATCTGAACTATTTAAACCTTATATGCTCCTTTTTATTGTCAATTCATCAGTCTTTACCTTGATTTGATCAATTTTTAACTTGAATTCTTGTTCTCCTTGTGTTTTGGATACATTTAGGGAACCACACATGTGCTGTTGGCAAGAAGCAGTGCCACCGCTTGAACTCTGTTATCCATAAGCGGTGCCACTGCATGAACCTTGTTAGCCAGAAGTGGTGCTCATCCAAAACCGCTTTGGACAGACCCCTGCAACACGGTGCCAGGTAGGGCTTGTTCCAGGAATTGTTTTTTGTGATTTTTTGCAAAAAGTTGGATTTTGTTAGCTTTCATCCCTGCACTGTTAGGCTTGTGTGTTTGAATCTGTATGCTCATGGTTGAAATTATATGGTAAAAACTAGTTTGATTGAAGAATTTAAAAGCTAGATTAGGCTTGTTGATTGTTTGTGTGCTTTCATGCTTGTTGGTTGTGATTTTGAAAGGAATTTTTGAAAGCTTAGGTTTCAGATTAGATCTCTTTTCATTTCATTTATAAAGACTGAAAGAAAAACAACTTACTTATCATCTTAATTTCATTTTTTCCATAGAGGACTTCTTTTTGCTTGTTAAAAATAATTTTTTTGATTGAGATTAGGTCATTATTATTACTGAGCATAGGGCATTGGATCTTTGATTAGCCTCACAAGCTTTCAGGTTCTGTTTATTATTTTGTCTCTCTTGCATTAGTACTATCTCATCAAAAGAAAAAATAGTGTAGTTTTAAGTTAGATCTATCTATGTTTAAAAGAAAAATCGAAAAAAAAGAGTGGATATGCATGTAGAGTGCTTGTTGTTTTTCTTATAGGAAAAGAGACTCTTACCCCTTTGATTTCTTTCAAAAAGAAAAATGAATTTGGAATGTGTTGCTTGTCTTTGGATTTGATTTGTTTAAAGTAGTTGTTTGGGAATTTTTGGTTCTCAAAACGAAAAGAAAATATTCTCTTTCCCTCCCATAAGTAGACATACCACGAACGGTAAAATGAACTATTTGCATCTACATTCTACATGGTTTTACTTTTCTATCAAAATTCCATGCATTCACCTAACCATCCACTTTAAAATTAATGGTATTTATAGGCTTAAAATTTACATAGCAATTTGAGTGATAGGTAGAGACGTGTTCGAGCATCGTTAAGCGTAGGAGCTGTCGTTACTAGTTTGCATTACATCCTGAGAATCACACGGTTCTTCCACGTACCGTCGGTATATCGAACGGCCTTTCACGTACCCTTGAGGTATATAGAAAGGTACTTCATGTACTCGATTGTATATAGGAAGGCCCCTTGTGAACTGTTATGCATTAGACAACACTACTATCGATTTGAGCTCCCACGTACCTTGTGTATATCGGGAGACCCTACTAGGATACCTTATCTATCTGAGAAAAGCCATTTGGCCATATTGCTTGGAGCCATACACTGAAAACAACATTTGGGGAGATTACTACGCATGTACCCTTGAGGTATATCGCGAGTGGCACCTTCTTAACAATCCTGGTGAGAGACCTCACTATCTGAACTCCTCCTGTCATTTAAGTGTGCTTGTTTGAACTATAGCTTGAGTAGGGAATTTTTGGTGTGTTTTCTAGTTTTGGGACCCTAGGTTAGCTAGGAACTGTACAAAATGGCTGAATTAAGACAGTCCAGAAGAGTATGGGGCTTTCCACCTGATTTTATTTCTGTTTCAGGAGAAAATCCTATGGAAGATATTGACCAAGGAGCTGCTACCAACTCCCAAGTGGGAGAAAATGTGGTTGTAGAAAGCGGAGATCCATATCCTTCGCAAGGTGCTCCCTTGGTGCAAAAACCTTTTAGGGGAAATATCTCATTCCATTCTCCCATGGAAGGTCATGTTGATGATACTACCCGTCCAGGTTATGGTCCCAATGCTCCATTTTGGGATACCTCTATGGGTCAAGCCATTGCTTTGATTAGCACCCATCTAACCTCTTCTGAAGATATTTCACCAAATGAAGAATAACGTAGACAATACCAAGAAACTATTCTCCATGCAAGAGAAATAGACAAGAGAATAGATATCATATTGGGTACACCACCACCTCGTTCAGTAGTTTTTCCTCGTAATCCGGACCCTTGGCCTGTGGGATATTGCTCACTTGCTGATTCTATGAAACCCATTGAACCTATTCTATATCACGATGTGACTCCACATAATCCAGGTCAAAATACCAACCCCACCACCTCCCATATTATGTCTGTTCCAAATCCTCCCGGATCTTCTGCACCTGGGGCACAACATTCAATTCCTGTTTCATCAATACCTTCTAGTGCCAGGGGGAAACCCCTAGAACGACCTATGTTACCTTTCACTAGAATTATACCTAGTCATGGATAGACCTCTAGTATAGAGAAATCTACAGTTTATGTCCCTCCTACCCACACGAATGTGGTTAACCCCACATCCAGTTCAGGTCAGCCCTTGGGGGCACAACCTGTAACCAATCAAACTTCTTGGGGGTATGGTTACACAACAAATCAAGTACCTATAGGAAATGTCAATTACCAAACTAACCCTACAGGAATGCCTTATGCTAGAATTCCATATCCTAGTAATACTTTCACGCCATGGGGGAAACCTAACTAGTCTTACATGGCAGCTATGGGAGGGATACCTATACATACTACCGGGGGTGCCAAAGGACCACCTTATGGAGGTCCTCCCTCTAGAGGGCCTATTGGATTTCCTCCTTATGGTCCTAATGGTCCTGGTGGCCCTGGGGGGCCTAGTGGATTCCCTCCTAATGGTCCTGGAGGGTCTGGTGGCCCTCCTCCTAATGGTTCCGGAGGCTCCAAAGGTTTACCTCCTAGGGGTCTTGGAGGGTCAGGTGGTCCTCCTCATGGTGGTCCCAATGGTCCTGGTGGTCCCAGAGGCCCTGGTGGTCCTCCTCCTAGAGGCTTCGGTGGTCCTAACGGTCCTGATCCCAAAAATCAACCCCTTGCAGGTGGATCTTCCAGCGGTTCTTCATCACAACAACCTATCTATCAGTCTACTTACGGTCCTACTAGTACTTATATGCCATATCAATATTACTAGTATGTGCAACCTAATCACCAGTTACCTTTCCTAGCAACTTTGGACTTTCCTGATTTGTCCAAGTTGATTAATGATCCCATCCGACATAACCCCTCGTGGCCTCCCATTCCGGTAAAGTTACCATCGGACATTTCAAAGTTCGATGGGAAGCAGTGAGATGATCCAAAAAACCATTTCATGACATTCCATTTGTGCTGCTCTTCGAACTCCCTTATGGATGATTCCGTTCATTTAAGACTCTTCCAGCAAACTTTGACCAGTACCGCCGTGAAATGGTACATTGAACTTCCGCAACATTCGTTTGTGGATTTTGGTTCTTTGGAAACTATCTTTCTTACACACTTTCAGCTTCCTATTTGTTATGAAATGGATATATATCTCTTAAATTCTCTATGAAAGAACACCTCCACCCACATATCCTATCATATCCATGAGTGGAGAAGGAGGAGAAGACTTATTAAGGCTCCTATCCTAGATCAATTGTTAGCTAATTGGTTTACTAAATCTTTGTTGCCTCCAATCACCTGAGATGTGGCTATGGTTGGTTTCATTACCAAAGAGCAAGTGATTAGTCAAGCCCAATATCTGGACTTGGTTTATTCCCAGTTCGAAATGTTGTATGACTTGATCCTTCAAGCTCCTTTCCCAAGCACTGATCCTGCTAAGACACCAGCAGAAACCCTTGTTGATGGGATTGTTAGTTCAATCCAGTCCCCATCAATAGCAAAATTACCTGCCAAGAAAGCCCAAACTCCCACCCCTACTCCTTCAACTCCCAAGGTTTCTGTCGAGGTCGATTCCATTCAAAGTACTCAAATGCTCGACAACAATAAAAATAAAGGTAAAGCTAAAAAAAAAAAACCTAGAAACCAACATGAGAATCCAAAACCAACCATCAACGAGAGCGATAAAGGTAAAAGAAAAGAAAAATATCCATGTGTCCTATCCGAAGGTGACCATTTCATGAAAGAGTTTCCTCGTTGTGAAGAAATCACTCAGTTTTTGAAAACTAATCCCACTCATGTAGTTCTCACAGATCCTTTTCCCTCTCAACAACAGCTGATAGACCACATGTCTAATCAGGGAAACTCTAGTTCTTCAGAGGAAATTCCCATGATGTCCTCAGACACTATTAGTTTGCAAACTCGAAGTTAGATTTATGACAAACCCATAGATAAGAAAGAAGAAAATTCTTCTTCAAGAAAAGCTCCCTCTACTGGTTCTCCCGAGTCTTCGTCTACTGTTCCCCTAACCATTGAGAAATCTAATCTCAACATGGTTATGTGTCCACCCAAGAGTACTCTTAGGAAGGATATTTTTAATCCTAATACCAGAGCTGCCCAATTTTATAATGTAGTTGAATATCTTTCTCAGGCACCATGTGCAATGTCTACCTTGGAAGTACTCCAAAGTTGTCCTACACAGCGCAAAAACTTGTTAACTACGTTAGGAGCTTTAGACCTAGACAACAATAACTTGATTCATTTCAATGTCAAGAACTATAAGTCTAGACTACCTCACAAACTCACTTTCCAAATCATAATGAAAGTAGTTAGAAAGAAGGTCTTTAGAACTGTCTTAGACGAAGGAGCTTCAATTTCGGTTTTGTCCCTATCTTGTTGGAAAGCTATTGCCTCTCTCGAGCTTGTAACATCACCAATGACTCTAAAATCCTTTGATGGATGAGTTTTCCAGCCCCATGGTCTCATACCAGCCCTTTCATTTGAGCTTGGGGAAAAATCTATTTCTATTCAAGTGGAAGTAGTAGATGCCCCATTAGACTACAAGCTCCTTTTAGGAATAAATTGGTTTTATGCCATGACTGCTGTTGCTTCGATGGTATTTCGAACTGTCCAATTTCCACATCTAGGGAGGATTGTCACCATTGACCAGCTCGATTTATGTAAGATGTATGTTACTACATCTACAGCTAATAACATCCCTATGCTAGGCCAGCCCCCTCCTCCTTACCAGTCGATTGGGGTAGGTATGCTGAAGGATTCGTCCCTTATGGGGATTTTTCCCTCAACTCCTCCTAACACAGACACAACGACAGTAAATATGATTTTGTCATTTGGTTATGATCCAAAGGAAAAACAAATTGTTGAGTATACCTCGTTGAATCCGCATGAAGAAATGTACAACAATATCCAAACCATTTATGATGACCACACTGATGAGCTTCATCTGGTGGCTTCAGACCCTTACCACTTGCCCTACTAGTTAGAACCCTGTCTTCCTATTCTATATTATCTCTCCTAGAATTTTTCTTCCAATGAGTCCATTATGTAGATCATGAGTATGAATGAGCCTATATGGGAGGATCATCATCATAGATCCTCAATCCTCCCCAACACCAGTTCGGTAGACCATGGTTTTGCATCCCTCTTTTCCACTGATATTGTCAACACACCTCAAACTCCTATATTATTGCAGAACATAGATTCTGAAGGAAACCTATGCAACATTACTCAAATAAATCCAATTGACATATCATCCAAGCCTGGGACCCTTGAGCATGTTCATGTTGGGAAGAACTGCTCAGCAGATGAATCTAAAGCATACCAAGCACTTTTCAAAGAATTCTGAGATGTTTTTTCCTGGTCTTATGAAGAAATGCCAGGGATAGACCCATCCATTATGGTCCATGAAATAAAAACATATCCCACTGCAAAACCTATCAGGAAAAAACTAAGGCAAGTCCATCCACAGAAAGCCGCAACTATCAAAGCTGAAATAGAGAAACTTCTCAAAGAAAGGTTTTTTTATCCCGTAGCCCTGATGGAATGGGTATCAAATGTTGTCCCTGTCAATAAAAAGTAGGGAACCATTAGAGTCTGTATTGATTTCATAGATTTGAACAAAGCTTGTCCCAAAGAAAACTTTCCCACTCCGCATATCGACCAGATTATCGACAACTGTGTCGGAAGTGTCATCTTCTCATTTATGGATGGATTTTTGGGTTATAATCAGATTGATATTTTACCCACCGATCAGCACAAGACAACATTTATTTTCCCATGGGGAACCTTTGCATACAAGAAGTTACCATTCATCTTGAAAAACGCTGGAGCCACGTTCCAACATGCTATGTCCTATGCATTTCATGATATAAAAAATATTGTTGAACCGTATCTTGATGACCTCCCAGCTCATTCACATCGATGGAAGGACCACCATGGTCATCTTAGAGACATTTTCCTGAGATGCTGTCATTATAACATACGGCTCAATCCTCATAAATGCATTTTTTGCATTGAGACGAGACGCTTGTTAGGTTTTATGGTTTCTAAGGATGGCATCAAGATAGATCCATTGAAAATTGCCACTATTTTAGCTCTACCAGCCCCAACCAACCTTCTAGAACTCCAAAGTTTTCAAGGGAAGGCAAACTTCCTCCGTTGTTTTGTGTGCAATTTTGCAGAGAAAACACATGGTTATATACGTCTCCTTAAGAAGGTCACTCTGTTATTTTGGGATTACCAACCCCAACGAGCCTTTGATAATATCAAAAACGCTCTGACTCATTCACCCTTCATACACCCCGCAGATTATTCAAAGGATTTTCTCTTATACATTGCTGCCTCCACTACTACCATCACTATGGTTTTGGTGCAGGAGAATCCCGACGGTTAGGAGCACATGACACTACTACATTTCGATCCAAAATCCGACGGTTTTTTCCGACGGTGCGTGGATTTTTTCTTTTAATCGTGCCAAAAATCAGAAAGATTAATTTTTTTTTTGAAATGGTGGGAATAAGCGTCGCTTAAGCGACGGATAGGCTTGTAAGCGTCACATAAGCAACGGATATCCTCCTAAGCGTCACTTAAGCGACGGTGCTAAAATTGCTCAATCATTAAAAAAAACACTTAATTCGTTAATTATTTAAAATGGAAAGTCCCGTCTCTTATCCGACGGGTCGGTTCATTTTCCTACACACACTCATATAAATAGATGTACGCCTAGGTTCATTATCTCACACACTGAGTCTCGCACTGATCTCTTGGACAAGAAGTGCGAAATTCTTAAGGTTTTTTTTTGCCCTTGTGCTTTTGTGGGGATCTTCCCACTTGGTCTTGGATTTTGGCGTTGCTCTTTTGTGAGGATCTTCCCACTTGGTCTTGAATTTTGGCGTTGCTCTTTTGTGGGGATCTTCCCACTTGGTCTTGGATTTTGGCGTTGCTCTTTTGTGGGGATCTCCCACTTGGTCTTGGATTTTGGCGTTGCTCTTTTGTGGGGATCTTCCCACTTGGTCTTGGATTTTGGCCTTGCTCTTTTGTGGGGATATTCCCACTTGGTCTTGGATTTTGGTCTTAGGGTTTGAGTAATAAAATGTCACGTAACAATAATGTTACAGGTCATCAAGATCCGGTAGAACAAAATCGACAATTGCTTGCTAGGTTGTGGGATGGAGTGGAAAGAAGGGGTGATGGAAAATGTTATTGTCCTTGCAGTCAATGTAGGGGCTCTAATATGAGAAGGTTACTGATCAAAACAACTAAAATACATTGTAGAGAACATGGACATGTTGAGGGGGGGCATGAATATCATCCATTGGTAAGTCAATATAATTCATGATTATATATCATTCGGTCTTTATATTGAGAGTTTTTGTAATTGTATATTGTATCATTTTTATTTTTGTTACTTAATCGACATGACTAACGTTCTTTGTTTGATGTTTTAATTGTAATTATAAAGCAAGGGCCTCCTAGGGCTGTTCCGAACATGGAGAATGTGGTAATTACGCGGGAACAACTAGCGCAGGAGGAACGTCAATATGCAGGTCCTGCGAATACTGATCATGATCAAGTTAATGATGACATGGAATTAGACGATGATCATGACGATAACATAATTGAGGATGATGGTGCAAATGCATTAATCAATGATTCATTTAATGTTTGAATGGACGGTGATCAACCTCATGCGCCTCCAATTGATGAATTTGAAGATCTTCATGATTTACCTACACTTGAGAGGGAAGACGAACCGCTTTTTGAAGGCTCCCGCATAAGTGTTCTCTCTGATGTGTTGCTGATAATGAACTTGAAGGTTAAGCATGGTTTTTCAAACACAGCCATCACGCTGGTGTTAAGGTACGTATGTGATTATATGTTTGATCGATCGCATATATATGATTTGATGTATGTTGCTATAATATTTGTATTGGTATACGTACTTCATCATAAAAATAAATAAGGATGTATTTGTTGTCGTTAATATTATGCTCTTCAAATATTTATACTAACCATTTTTTAAAATTTTTTTGTAACAGTTTGATAGGTGAGTATTTGTTACTGCCATCAAATAAATTACCTCGCACATACCGAGATTTAAAAAATATCATGAACTATGTTGGAATGGACTATCAAGCAATTGATGCATGTCCTAATGATCATATTTTATATTATAATCAGTATGAGTTTGCAACAGAATGCCCTATATGTCATAGCAGTAGATACCGAACAGATCAAGTAACCAAAAAGGTGTCTCGTAAGGTTCTTCGTTATATTCCCATTATTCCACGCTTGCAACGACTGTTTAGGTGCAAAAACATAGCACAATTTATGGGTTACCATGCATGGAATAGAAGTGGAGATGATATTCTTCGAATGCCCGCAGATGGTTCTGTATTTACAAACATAGAGGAAAAATGGCCACACTTTAAAGAAGAACCTCGTAATGCTAGACTTTCTTTGGCAGCGGATGGTGTCAATCCATTTAAAGAGATGAGATCTACTTGCTCGGTTTGGCCTGTTTTTGTTATCAACAATAACATTCCTCCATGGATGTCAATAAAGAGGGAGCATATAACGTTTTCAATGATTGTTCCAGGTATAATTTGTACTTTAGAACAATGTTTTTTTAATGCATTAGTATTTAATTTGTCATGAAGATCAATATTGTTGCATAATCATGTCATATATATATTTCATTTACTTATATGTATTGTATTTGTTGTTTTCTTTTAGGTAAGTACATAGTTAAAGATATGAATGTATATATCGAGCCTCTTGTTGATGAACTAGTTAAGCTATGGAATGGTGTCACTATGTATGATGTCTCTAGACCAGTAGGGCAAAGGGAATTTCAATTCCATGCAATGCTTGCCTGGACAATTCACGATGCTCCAGGGCTAACACATTTTTGTGGTCTTCAAACAAAGGGACAATTTGCATGTCCAGTTTGTGGTCCCAAGATGAAATCTCGTCATTCAAAGAGTTTGTCAAAAGAAGTGTTTGATGAGTATAGGCACTTCCTCTCTAAGAATCATAGGTATCGAACTATCGAAAACCATCTTTTTAATGGGAAAGAGGAGACCGCATTAAAACCAAAAAGAATGACACCTCACATGTGGAAGTTGCAATATAATAGAAATCATCAAGGTACGATTCAATTTGTCTATCTTATATATTCATATTGATCATCTCTTATATGTACCTTTTAATGTTTTATTTTGGATTATATTAATTTCTTTTACTATAATATATGACATTTTAATCTCTTTAACTTATATATTGATTACTGATGGTCTACATGAACATCATGAAGGTGTAAATGGGCTTCCACAAGGAATGAAAAGTTATCCCAAACAATTTAGTAGGTTGCCTTACTATGAGCACTTACTAGTTGTTCATTTGTTTGATACAATGCATATCGGAAAGAATGTAGCTGAAACACTATGACGAATATTAGATGGAAGGAATGACAAAGAAAAATTGTCAAAATTTGCAATGACATTCATGAATCCAATCATGCAATGAAAGATATCATTGAACATTTAAACAACGATGGAGACCAAATTAATATAAGGTCACTTCCATGGTTATTGACTGAGCAACAAAGCAAGGCGGTAAAATAAGTGATACAAAAAATAAAATTTCCCACGGGATTTTGTTCGAACATGAAGAATATCTTAACAAGGAAAGGTGATTTTGGCGGGGTAAAAACGCATGATTGG